>JAWLRI010000168.1:899764-916060 GCA_034781795.1 Crypturellus tataupa | reverse complement strand
CACAAGGAGCCTCTGTGGGCAGCCTGTGCCAGGGCTCTGGCACCCTCACAGCAAAGAAGCTCTTCCTCACGTGGAGATGGAACTGCCTGGGGTTCAGTTTGTCACCATTACCCTTTGTCTTGCTGCTGATCTGGGGCCATCTGTCCTGTCCTCTCAAATTGCTAAAAGAGCTGGGAAAAAAAAAAAAAAAAAGTGATTCACTTTCAAGTCTCATTCCCCTTACAGTACTTGCATGGCCTGTGTGGAAACCTAAAGGCAAGTGAGTTATAGAGCCCTGATTACCATCATCAAGAAACTGCATGTTGCAGAAATTCACAGGCAAGACTCTTAACAAACATGCTTCCCCATGGGTGACTGCAGCTGTGAAATATATTGATTTTTTTAATAGAGAGGCAGTTAGAAATTTGCTTTCCCCTGTCAGGGACTTCAATATGCATTTATTCACCTACTACAAGTTTTTAAACCCACCCTAACCATTGCTCATGCAGTAGGATATCACTAGAGTATGCAGGGAGGAATTTAGAAAGGTGAAAGCTCATATGGGCCTCAATCTGGCCACCACTGTAAAAGACAACAAAAAATGTTTCTACAAATACATTAGCAAGAAGAGCAAGGCCAAGGAGGCCAAGCAGAATCTCCATATTTTACTAGAGGTATCGGGGGAAGTTGTCACCCACAATGAGGAAAAGACTGAGGTACTTAACACCTTCTTTAACTCAGTCTTTAACAGTCAGATCAGAGATCCTCAAGGTACTTGATCCCCAGAGCTGGAAGACACCTGTAGAGTGCAGAATAAACACCACAGGACTTGATGATCTTGAAGGTCTTTTCCAACCGTAACGATTCCGTGGTACTGTGATTCTGTAGGCTGAATATCTAGAAACATGAAAATTACCACAAGAGGTCAGTGTTGTACAGGTGACATCCTAAAAAGTGGCTACCCTGCAGAATCTGTGAAGCAGGCCATGGACACCGCTGTAGCACATCTTCGGGAAAGGCATACTGGAAGGAAAGAAGGACTCAGTTGGGAAGGCGTCTTCTGAGAGTCAGAGGGAAGAAAGCCTGGGCTGAAGTGCTGCAAGAAATCCAACTGTTACCATCCCTGGGGGATTGCTACAGACTTGAGGATTTTCAAGGGTGCATATCCTGGGAAGTAGTATAATAACCCAACTTCTCTATTATACACCGAAGAGAAAATAAAGTTTGAGAATGGACCTCACAACATGAAGAGCATGTGGAGTTCGTAAAGGAAATGTGTGTCTAAATCCCACCTCTCATACATATCCGGGTGGAGAAAAGGGATATTGGTGGGGACTATGGCAATAAGTTCTTCCCAGTCCCAAGGAATGCCCTGTTCCTTTTGGCTCCAAATCATGGCAGCTTGCTCAGCACAACTACCCACCCGTGGAAAATGTGCTGTGAACAGCGTATGAAGGACTAGCAGGTACTGAACCCTTCACCTGAGGAAGGACTGTGAAACTGTGTGTGCCCATACTTCTTCTTGAGCTGATGCTTGCTGGCAAGCCACTACCCTTTGGGGTAGTATGTAAGGCTACTGCACAAAAGGGGACCTTATAATATCTATCATTGTGTAACCGTGGATGGCTTAATTACAGAGAATGATGTTATGAAGTTGCAAAGTGTATTGGAACACTTGTTGAACACACAGATAATGACTTGTTCCTATCCAAGATGCCTGTGAATTCAACCGCCATCAGGCAGGAAGCGCTTGCAAAACGCAGGGCAAATGGGAAGGAACAGCTGAGGCTGTATCCGTTGCCAGGACATGCACAGTGACTGAGCAAACAGCAGGTTCTGCTAAGCGAGCTGAGCTCCTGTTCTGGTGCTGGCTCTAGAAAATGGGGCACAGATTGCAGACACCAATTCTTATGCTGTTTGGGCCAGTGCTAGTTAATGCGTACGAAACTGGGCAAAGTACAATGATCAGTAGAGAATTGAGATGTCTGGGAAAGGGAACATTGGGAGCAAATTGGTACAAATTGAAGAAAACAGTGTGAGGCCATGTGAACCTTAAACTCCCACCATACATCTATTGGTAGTCTGCAATTCAAAATTGTGAACAATCCTCTGTACTGAACTAATGTCAACAGGGTGCCTCAAGCAGCTTGGCATGGCATCCAGGAGGCCAGGTGAGAATGAAACACCCTTCATTCAATAGCTCAGCTACTTTGTAGCACTTACAAGAAAGGACCGTGGGAAACTATAGACTTCTTATAGGAAACTTTTTTTTATAGATCACTATGGAAGTGAAGTTAGTCACTACTGAGGCTTGGCTATGACCCAAGGCCTCCCCAGGAACTGACAACCTCCTGGAAGCAGGAAGCAAAGCCATTATTTGGCCTACATGCTATGGAAAGTGCATGCAAGGTGCAAACTTCACCTGGAGACCACAGAGCTGCTGCTGACACCAGCGTTGGCTGCCAGGGATGGCCACCAGCATGCACCTTCTCAGGCATCTGTCTCTGCTTCCGAGATAGCTATGGGCTAGGGCCATAACAGATGTTTAGGAATTTACACCTCCCTGTCCTGACTTTTTCTTTTTAGTATAAGGTTACTACTGCTGAGGTATTATATACTCCCAAGAGATAAATCAGTATTCTAAACCACTTTAAATGGTGGGGATGCTGATATATGAAGACTAAGACTGAGGGAGAACGGGTGTAATCAAGACACACCACTTTTCTTTGGAGCTGATGAGTACCAACTGTAATCACATTAAAGAATGTATTGACAAGGCTCTAAAAGAAGATACTTGGGGAGTATGATTTACAGCAGAACATGTGCCGCCTATTTGTCATTGCTTTAATGCTGACTTCAGATCCCCAGGTGTTTCCCAATTGACTGGGAATCACATGCACTGTACACCTTTTGGCACCAACCATATTACTTATTAATTGGTCCTTCTGTGATTTGTTTCTGACGTGATCTCCTCCGGTAGTAGGAACTGCAAGTTCTTCCCTATGAGTCAGCATCAGCCTGTACTGGTGTCACTGGTGAATAAAATGTAAATGATCCCCCTACACATGGGGGGCTGCTGTGAGTATGCACCTCCAGCAGAACTACTGCCTGCGGATGCTATCAGCAGTGGCTGTGGTGCTCACAAGCTCTGGTTCACGGTCAGTGCGCTCGAAACAACTCTGGAACAGCTTCATTTTTGCAGAAGCAAATACAAAAAAGCTATATTTCTTCTCAACTGAATGACAAAGCTGCCAAATAATTAATTTGTTTTAGTTGCCAAGTCCAAGACCAGAAGAACTAAACCTTAGTTGCCAGTGCTGAGAGGCAGGACAATAAAAAGGAGGTGAAATATTTAAGGAAGTAGATTTTGGATTTCCCCATCTGTCAAGGAAGTGATGCCAAGTGTTGGGAAAGAACACCTATTAATGCAAAGAGGCCTAAAGTATAATAAACATACTCAGTTCTACCAGAAGAACAGTATGAATCCTTTGATAAAAAGCACATTTTTGTGCTGGGTCATTTCTAGCACTAAGCATAAATCTAGCTTTCTTGGGGAAGGTCCAATATTGCAGTAATATTCCTGCCAGTTATCCTGAAACAGAGATGCAGTCCTCATTTCAAAGTAAATCTTTGTGTATCAAATATCTAACAAGGCAGCCCTACCACGGCAGCTGTGATGCCAAATCCTCGTGTTAGGACTCTTTCCTGTGCTTCATCATCAGTGGCATCTGGTTCCTACATCACTTGACAGCAGTTAAAGAAGGGTTCCCAGCACACTGCCTCATCTTTCTTAACAAAAAGATAGACTCCAGAAAGTATTGTTTTACGGGCTGACAGATCACACTGACCCAACAGAAAATGGATAGTGGAACCAGAGCAATTAAATGTGTGTTGAGGGTATGTTTCAAAAGATTAATTCTCGGAAGAAAGAACAACTGAAAACTAAAGAATCAGAAGAAAAAGAGAGAAGATGACAACAGACACAACAACAGCAAAAAAAAAAAAAAAAAAAAAAAAAACGCTCTTTTGCATTGTATAATGATCTACAGTACGTTCACTATTGATCTTCTGATCACTAGTGATAGCTAAATGATTTATAATCCACATCAGTGGCCAAGAATCCAAGATACAGTGGAGGCAAAAGCATTTTGAGATATGATATCGGGTTTATCACGGTAATTAGTAGAACTGAAATGGTAAATCAGTTTTAACACCTAAACGTGCTCAGGTGACCTTTCCACATGTTCTCCTGGACATTATCCTCCTGGTTGTGTGCAGTTATTTATTAATGTGTGCTAGGACTAGCTTTGCATGCAAGACTGTGCAGCAGCTGCTTCACGCTGTAGACACACATCCACGAGTGCGTGTGTGCGTGCTGGAGGATGCTCATCGGACATATTCAAGCTTTTCAGAGTACTTCCACTTGCTTTTTGCCTCTATACCTCCGTCAAGTTCTCCGAAGTGGTACTTAATACAGAGTTTTCTCTGTGCGGGGTAGAAGACCATACCTCAAAGACTGTAAAAACAGTGAATGTCAGTTTAATCGGAGCAGTCGATGGTGTGCCAAGTCACCCGGCATCCCACATCAAAAGTCTGTTTTAGTATATCTAACCTCCCACCAGTGCTACTCAGCAGGGTGTTGAGAGGAGGCAATACCCTGCAACAACTTTTACAAACGTCTCCGGAGCAGGGCCGAGGAGGAGCGCATCTGCTTATACGACAAAAAAAAACGGTTGCCCAGAGGGGGGAACCCTTCACGGGAGGTAGGATGGGGTCCCCCATCCCCAAACAAATCCCCACACGAACGGAAAAGACGGGCACCCGCCTTCCCCCTCGCCCCCAACACACGCCCCGCCCCGCCCGTAACGGCCGCCCCTCCGGACCCCGCCCCGCTAACGGTCGCTCCGCCCCGTAACTGTCGCCCCGCCCCGTAACGGCCTCGCCCCCAGGCCCCGCCCCGTAACGGCCGCCGCGCAGTCGCCCCAACGGTCACGGCTGCCGCGCTCGTGGCTGCCCCTGGCCCTTGGCGCTGCAGCCGCCCCGCTGTCGCGGCGCAGCGGAGCCGGGGAGCACAGTCCGGGTACGGGACCACAGCCCACGGTAGCGCTGGCCCTGCCGGCCCGGCCGCCCGCGCTCCTGAAGCCTTGAGGTGCAGCGCGACGAGATGGTCCGGGCTGCACAAAGCCCCCAAACGTCCAGCGAGCCCCTTATGTGCGAGTGGAAGTCGCTTTCTCTAGGCACTCGCTCTGCTGGCGGAGGGGCACGAAGAGGGGTTGAGGAATGGTTACTCTTGCACTTCCAACCATGCGGTTTTATTTTTAGTTTTGCGCTGTGTCCTTCACCTCCCTGAAGCCATATGCCCTTGGAGACCATTTTGTGCAACACGTGAAGATTTGCCTTCAAATCGGTGTGGGCAAAATGAACAGTATTCCCAGGGATATTCAAACTTATTAGTTTGGTCTATGACCATGAATAATGCTTAAAAGAGACAGAAAGCTTTAATAGATCTCCTTGTTGCATCTGAAAATAATTTCATCGTTTCCCACCTGGTGCTGTCTCCTCAGACCAAATTTCTGGGTCTTGGACACAAACAGGTGCCTTGTCCTGACAAGGGAGGTTATGGGCTGCCTGTAAATTAGCTTTGGGTTACGGACCTCTCCGTGCCCTTTAGTAGAGGCTGACTGCTCTGTGCGTCTTCCCGTGCTGTTCGACCCCTGTTCAGATGATTGTGGTCATGGATCAACATGTCCAGCCACTTGCAGTCTGCTTTGGGGGAGAACTGGTCGTTTGATTTATGCTAGGTTCAAATACGGACCGTGAACTCTGTCAGACGCAATGATCTGCACTTCTGTTCCAAGCTCTTGCATGATAGTTTGAGGCTTATGAATCCTTACTGTGACTCCCGAGTAACTGGTTAGATCTCAGTGGCTGTTTTGTAAATGTAGAAAAGAAATCTGAGAATTTCCAAGGGAGTTTAGAGGCCATGACTCCAAAATCCTGGTAAAACGCACGATTCTGGCACCCGCAGCCTCTTGCTTTTGCCCCATCTACTCATGAATAAATTGTAGACTTTCCCAATGTACTCAAATGAACCCTGTGCTCACAAGTGTTTGCTCTGACGTGTTATTTCCAGAGTGACCACATTGTCCCAAAGCTCTTCCAATTGCACATTGTTCTGAAATCGGGGAGGATTTAATATTCCCCATTATATATTAAGGTCCCTGGGATCTTAGAGTTCAAAACAAAGGAAAATACAAAGAAAAAACACAACCACCTACCAAGTCACTATGGTTGTTTTTCCTTATTGTGCCACTTGTCCACAATTCATGTGTTTCATTTGGGTGCCATCTCTGAAGGGAATTTTTGTGGGTGAAATCCGTAGAACACCTTTCCCAGCACTATTGGGCCTGGTTTTCTCCTTTAGTGGGTAACTGTATGTTCTCCCTGCACTTGTGTAGGAATAACCCTGCGTGTAGGAATTGTGTAGATAACCAGAACTCCAGGAATTGATGTATGTCTGAGTTTTATCAGGAGAGACTGACTTTTTTTTTTTTCCTGGAACTGGGCCACGGAGATTTCACTAGATGCTAAACATGTTCTGCATTGAGCTACTTTATGCTTGCAAAGTAGCCTTCTTAGTTATTTTTTCATAGTACTAGTATTTCCATGAGGTACGCTTGTAGACTTTATATTGTGGCTAATGTTTATTAATAAACCTGTTTACCTAATCCTTCAAAAGTGTCACAAAACAGATTTCCAACACGCACGTTAGATATGGAAAGGTGTTGATAGTGGAAAGTCATCAATAGTGTACACAGCAGTCCATCTCCTCACTGAAACCATTTCCTTTTTTATGGTGTTGCCAGACAAACAATTGCAAGTTCTTTGGGCCCTTTTGGCAGATAAAGTCCCACAGATCCAAAATCAACTGTTGCTAGTTCAGGCTGGACTGTCTTGTTGTTTTCCATAAATATCAGGAAAATTCCAGGTCAGTTTGGGTAACTTACCTTGCTGTGTCTTGTGTGAGCAATTTGCACAGCTGCGTAGGAGGGACATTGCCATTCCTGCCAGGAGTATTGCCACCAAACTTGGAGAGCCCCTCTTTCAAAAGTACGTTGGCATTTTGGCCTCTCTGTGTCTGTTTTTTATTTATTATTATTTAAGCAGGAATATTCTGACCTCTCTCCTTGAGGTCTTAGTTGCAAATGGGATAGAAAAACTGCTAGAACACACTAATTTTACTAGTTTCCTTGAGTACCTAACTCCTCATTCAGGCAAATAAATCTTGCTGAAACATCCTAAAAGTGACTTTTCAGATTAATGACCTATGTGCAGGTTTTATTTTTGACCAAAGCTTTAACCTTCTGTATTTGCTGCAAAATCCGCTATGCTGTGGCAGTTGGATTGCTAAACCCCTTGCTGCTTTGTCTTGTTTTTCAGCTGGAGGAGTGCTGCCTCTTTCAATAGATACTTTGTAGTTACTTCTCTGGCGACCATTTTATCTTTAACCAGGAGTCTTCTTGAGTCTCTGTTGGTTTCTCAGAAACAGACTCTGATTATTTCACTGTAGCAGACAAAGACAGAATATAAGGATTCAGTTTTAAACACAAGGATGTTGATTGATTAAGGAACACTGTGTCAAGAGCTGTGCTGGATTATCCTCTAGGGATAAGTGCAATACCAATATTTGATAGTTGGAAAATATGATTCAACAAATAACTTACGGAAGCAGTTTCATGTCAGAACACGTCTGGCATGATCTTAGCAGTCACTTCTGGCTTTAATATTCATGAGTCCAATTTGGGCTTTGTATCTTCTCTGAGGCCTGCTGCTCTCTGGATGAGGTTCTGCACCTGGGCTTCCAGGAGAGTGGGAGCTTCAGCAGCACGGGGCTTTCACTGGAGTTCAATGGGAATTAAGTCAGCTCTGCTCCACCAAAACCACCTTTAAGATCTGGAAGAGCACAGAGCAAGTGGAGATGATCTGGGGATTAACACTAAATATTCAAGCTGACGCTGAGCCAGACTGTCAATGTAGAAATACTGGTTCGGCTCTGCATATATTCCGCTGCTTCGCTTGGTTTGCTGAGGATGTTGCTCTGTGTAGTGTTCTGGGAACAAGGATCTACCCATTACACACCCAGGCTACTGCTCTGACTTAACAAACCAGCCAACATTCATGACCTTCACTTTTTTTTTTTTTCTTATAGGAAGACAAGCTGGTGATGGAACTGGTATTTTTTTGACTACTTTCATCTATCCAAATATACACAAATTACTATTTGCCTGAACGTGGAGAAGTTGAGTAGCAGGAGGTGGTTACCTCATGGCTTAACGCCCTCCTGTGACTTGGTTCAGCCCTGGGATTCTTTCTGCTGTCCTGAGTTCGGGTGTCTTGAAGCTCCTGGCAACACTCCTGCTTCCAGTAACTCCCGTTCCTGTCACATCTCGGGGACAATACCTAACCCACAGCAATCCCGACCACAGAGGACAGTAACAATGATTGTGTCGGGACTCAGCCCACTGTCCTGTTTCTAAAAGCGGCCACTGACATGTAGGGAACAGTTATTAATAGTGCCAGCACATGGGGTTACTGTCCCGGCGCAGCCTCCCAGCATCCAGCAGCTTGTGCCTTGGAGACTCCCTAAGCCAGGCGCAGGACTGCTGTATTTATAGGCTTTTATGTCTGATTTTACTTACACTGATTTGTCCGGTGGCCTCCAAACCCCTTTGGCATGTGCAGTGCCCCGATACAGGTCGCTTGTTACTTGTGGTATGAAGAATTCCTCCTAGTTTGTAATGGAGTCTCCATGTGCTGACCCTCCTAACGCTGGTGTTGGAGATGGTGGGTGGCTGATGCCCATCTGCCCCTTTCACCCCAGCCTCGACCCCGGAGGTGCCTGGCAGGACCTTCCCTGCCATTCCATGAGAACCGAGTTCCAAGGGCTTCTAAGGAGGGACCTTCCCCAAAGCCTTTCAGAAATCCCAGTAACAGGATCTCCCCGCTCCACATTTTTACTTTGTTAAACACCTCCAGCGGCTGCAGGACGTGCGTTTCCTGCACGAAGCCTCCACCTCCTCCCCCGTGCATCTCATTTGTTTAACTGCTCGTTATGGTTGTTATTTGGGGACGTTTGCTTTGGTTTTGCTAACTTGCTTCATAATCCTTATTGCTTTTACAGGCTTTGTGGTTTTCTTAACCCCTGCTGTATAAAGCCTGCTGTTACATAGTCACCTGCCAGACCGTGGCACCACAGGGGCTGTTCCAGGAGCCGTCATATTTAACCTTGCTGCTCTTTGAATTATTTTGTAAGATTTCAGGGGGAAAAAACCAGCCAGGTCCCGGAGAATTGTTAGCATCGGTGTTAGTGATGGTGAATGTCACTCGTCAGCGTGAGCTGGAGCCCGCAGATACCGACCCAACCCCGACACAGCCCGGGCGGCGGCAGCCGCTGCCTCAGGCCGCGCCGCCGCCTCCCGCCCGCTCTCACCATCCCGGCGGCCGCGCGGCTCCACTCGCAACCGCTGCGCCCCGACGCCACCGGCGGTAACTAGGAAGTGACGCCGCGCTTGTTTTCAAGGCGGACCGAGCCAATGGGAGCGCCACTGACGCCCCACGTGACCTCGTGGCGGCCGCAGGGCTCTGAGAACTGCCGTGGCTCACTGCCCGGGGCTCCGAGCATGCGCAGTGCGGGACGGCGGCTCCTCGCGCGGTTGGCACCTTTTTTTCTTTTTTTTTTCTTTTTTTTCTTTCTTCTTCTTTTTTTCTTTCTTCTTTTTTTCTTTCTTCCTCTTTTCCTTTTTCTTTCTTCTTTCTTTTTTTTTCTTTTTTCCTTTCCCTTTCCTTTTCCCCCCTTTTTCTTTTCTGCTATTACTCCATTTTCCTTTTTTCTCCTTTTTTCTTTATCTTTTATCTTTTTTCTTTCTTTCTATTTTTCCTCCTTTTTTTAATCTTTTCCCTTTTTCACTTTTTTCTCTCCTTTTCTTTCTCACCCAGATTTTGCAAAACCCGTGCTGCAAACCCTTGGCTCCCTCCTACACTGCCATAATCAGCCCCACATGGAGCCTTGCTTGGGAAGTCACCACGACCTTGATATCACCCGCTCCTTTCCGAACTCTGCACCTCTCTGCTCCCCCCACCCATCGCTGCAGTTGTGGGTCCCCGAGGGTCCACCAGCCCCACAGACAGCCCCTAGCCCCATGCAGTGATGCCCCAGTGCAGCGCGGGCAGCTCCACCAGCCTGGCTCTCCAATGGGGACACACAGCGGAGCGGGAGGCTCCCAGCAGGACCTTCCCTCCGTGCTCCCCTTGCACGCGGTCTCACCGCAGCCCCTTCCCCACGCGGCCCCTCCAGCGCTGCCCCTCGCAGTGCCCAGGGCTGTGACGGGCAGTGGAGCTGGGGAACCCCGGGACTGCCAGACCCCACCAAATTCCCCAGCGGGGCTCTGTGGCTCCACACACAGGACACCCACAGTGTGGCTAAGCTGTAACTTTTATTATCAGTGGAGCCTGAGGAGGAGAAGCCCTGGCCAGGACGCAGGCCCCTCTGTGCCATGCGCTGCAGGAGGCTGCGGCCGAGCTCTGCAGCTGCCCTTGGCATGGGGGACACTGCTGCTCCTGTGCGTCCTGCGCCGAGCACTGGCAGGTCTCTCGCTCTGCACCAGCGCTGCCCTTGACGTGCTTCGGTGAAGAGGATGTTGCTGCACGTCGCAGCTGAGGAGCACAACGGTGTGCAGGGCTCACTCAAGCATGCAGGAGGCTTTTTCCACTCCTCTTAGGGCTCTGCCTCCGAAGGACTGGGCCTAAGGGTCGCAAGTGAGAGGCAGGAGACTCTGGCTCCGTGTTTCTACAAGGACCTGATGGAGCGAGACAGCGCGCAGTAATATTTGCCATTGTCTTCATCCTGGATGTCCATAATAATAAGGATACAGGCGTTGCTGGCGAGGTCTTTAGTGGCAGAGAAGCGGTCGGGAACCTCAGGGGACTTGTGCTTGTCCCACTCCGAGTTGTAATAGAGCAGGTACCTCAGGGAGTGTCCTGGGCGCTGCTGGTACCAGGAGATGCCGATCTGGCTGATGTTGTACTGGGGGTGCAGGGTGCAGGAGAGCCGAGCCGTCTGCCCCGGCCGCACTAACACAGCGTCCGGCTGGGTCAGCACAGGCTGCGTTCCGGAGGCTGCACAGGCCAAGGACACAGTTACTGACAAGCTGAGCCATTTCCCCCCGCCGGCCCCAAAACACCCCATTTTCCCCTGAGTCACCAACCAACTCTCCACGAAGCCACCCTCCATCCCGCTCATTGCGTAGCCCTGAGCAAGCGGCTCTGCTCGGCCAGCGCACCCCGTCTGGCCCCGTCCTGCTCACTGCCCCGCAGTGCCTGTCCCAAAGGAGGGGCAGCCGCACTGGCCTTACCTGTCGCCATGGTCGCTGCCAGGAGCAGGACGGCGAGGCCCAGGGCCATGGCAGGGGCCAGGGACGGAGGCAGGGGTGCTGCTCTGCAGACGGACAACTGTCCCGCGCAGACCTAGACGCCTGTGCCGCCACGCGTGGCCAGGGCTATGTAAATGACACCGGGGACTCTGGTGCCCTGTGTCACTTGGTTTGCTGCAGTCGGGCTCAGGGAGGGGGCTTGAGGCAGTGGGGTGTGCACCGAGCACCGCAGCCCAGCACTAGACTTCACCAGGGCCTGGGCCATTTCTGCCAGGTGCCCCACTGCACCCAGAGCCTGCCCCTCTGCCCTGCGTCCCCAGGGTGCTGTGTGGGGTCACTACTATTCTCTGATGAGGTGAGAAGAGATGTTTTCCTGTGGTCTTCAATGCAGTGGTTTCGCCTCAGTCCACAGGAAGCCACAAGATATGCAGTAAACGAGACCAGGAGCCTCAGCTGCCCCGCAGCAGCAGCCCGGCTCAGGCCAGAAGCTCCAGTGGTGCTGGGAGCGCTGCCCCTTTGCTGTGGCCTCCTCAAAAACAGGACCTACAGGTAAACACCTGGGGGTCCCTGCCAGATCTGCCCACGCAAGCGAGTGCAGGGAGACTTGGCCGCAGCACAGCAGGTGCCTGTGCACAGACAACAGATCATTAACATAAAAGGCTGACAGCTTCACAGACCATAAAGACCCTCTTGCAGGTAATGTGCGGTCACTGTCCCCCAGAGCAGCCCAGAGATGCCACATGATGCAGCTGTCAAAGGTGGAGCGCTGACCTCCTCGCAAGCCGTGCATCCTCTCTGTGCATCCTGCATCCCCAGCCACGAAGCTCCTGAAGAGGAAGCACTTGCCTTGCTGGAGGATGAGATGCAGCAAGTGGGTCGCTCTGCTGTGATACGCTGCGGTGCTCTGAACAAGGGTTCATGTGCCCAATGGCTCATCAATTTTTTCCATCTTCTTTAACAGTTGGTCTAACAAAAGCACATCTCTCCACGCAACCTTGCCCAATTTACTGTGTCATAGCCTCCCCCGGGAGCTCAGAGACCAAAAGGCATCAGCAGAGGCTAATCGAAGCAGCTGTAATGCAAATGCTGCTGAGCTGGACACGTGCACGCAAACCAGGAGGCTGAGAGGGGCTAGTAAGACCTGATGCTACTGTATAGCACCTTATCTCTTTGTGTTTGAGGAGTACCTGGAGTGGCTGCTGTCCTCTCAGAAGGCTAGAGGCTTTTCACAAACATCTATGGGAGCAGGGAAGTAAGAGAAGAAATGTCACCAATTTCCCCGGCTGGGGACCATATTAGTGGTGCTTAGCTGAGTGATGGATGCAGCTCTGGAAAGAGATGCAGGGCAATGCTGGCACAGTGTCCCCAGGAGAGCTGGGCAGTGGCACTGCAGGGCATGTGGACAGATGGGAATCAGGGCAAAGGGTGATGGCTGAGATAAGGGTCACAGTGCGCTGGCTCTGCAGGCAACCACGGCTTGCTGGTTGCCAGCAAGGCTGGAGCTGCTGCTGGGACCCATGGAGTGAAGCTTCTGGCTAGTTCCCACTCCGGGCAGAGGAAGAGACACAGGTGAGAGCGGGACAGCTGCTGGAGTGCATCATTAAGCAAGATGCCACTGAGAGCTGGGGCTGAGGTGCCACCCTCTCCATTATTCCCACCGCCCACTCTGCAATAGCTGCCTGGTCTTCTCAGCCCTGCTTATTATTGATTCCTCTGCTCATCCAAGTCCTCTCATGACCCCCCTGGCCAAGAGTCCCAGCAAGGGAGGCATTCCTCACTCTCATGGTCATACTAACATTGCTGGTCCATGAAAGGCATAAGTCATCATTGGATTCCCACTCCTTTTTTGGGGCTCTATATGCTCTGGATTATCCTGTAAGAGCTTCCTACACAAATAGGCATGGAAAGACAAAATATTCAGTAGAAGTAAGGACAAAATGATGGTTTCAGGGAGAAACCAGAGAAAAAAAGGCATGCCAGTAACAGTCAGACAGCAGCATTCCCAGAGAGGGTCTATTCCAAGGGAGAGAAGGGTACCAAAAGCCTGATGGATTTGACTGAACTTTCTGGTGCGAAGCATGACAGAAGTTCTAGGGGAAGCAGGGGTTGCTGAGCATTTTGCAGGCCGGAGGTATCCAGGACAGCTAACACACTACTCCCCTTCTCCTACACTAGGTGCATTTCCTGCTCCTTTGCTTCACTGAAGATAGTGGCTGAGGCCGTGTGATGCCTTCTGTGCTCAAGCAGGGTCACCTACAGTATGTTGGGCAACAGACTCCCACCTGCGATGTGCATTGGCTACAGAGGGAGCGTAGACGAGTTCTCATGCAGAAATCTCCCTTGTGCACACTTCAGCCTAGGTAAGGGAACTCCTGTGAGTTTGTGGAGTTCACAGGAGTGATTTGAATCTCACTCTGCCCCAGGGTTTCTAACCTGGCATAAAATCCCTAGATTAACTGATCCAAATCCACATCTGAATTATGTGTAAATATACTTCCTCTTGTCTCTGTTTAAATTTCCTGTCTAATTAAGAGACAGGAATAGGAATTTACAGAGTGGGACGATTCTACCTTTTGTATCTAACCATCCTCTGATGAGACAAATTTCAAAGCTGGAAATTAATCTCTCTCAACTGTTTAAACAGGGACCATTAGTTATTATTTTAGTCTACTTGAGTTAACCTTTCCCAAGAGATGCAAGCACAAGGAACAGAATTTTATGCCTCCAGGTGAGCTTCTGCGTCCGAGTAGGGCGAGATTCCTGGGACTGAGGGAGCTCATGCCAACCAGGCAGCACTGCCAAGAGACAGCTCTGTCCAGCAAGAGCATCCCTACAAAGAGCAGCAGGGCTCTGGGCCCTGCTTTCTGTTGCTGACATGAGATGACAGCAGATGGAGTTGAAAGGCAATCTGGAGTGGGAGGATGAAGCAGAGCTCATTGCTGGGGAAATCTTCAGACTCCTTTCCCTGGTAAGTCTCTGGCTGCAGGGCAATACTACCGAGGTTCCGGGAAGGATCTTCTCAAACATGACTCACATGACGCATGACTTTTTTTTTTTTTTTTTTTTTCCTAAAGGATCACTCTCCTGGCTCCTCTAGTGCAGAGAAGGACAAGGTACTTCAGAGCAGGGATTCCCTTCTGCACAACTAGGGGACACGATATCCTGCTACTTTCTCCCCGGGCTGGCTGCAGAGATGTGAATCCAGGGTGTGCACACAGGTCTGCCCAGGACTGTACTTCAGAGCAGTGTCCTTGTGCCCAGACACTGTGTGCCTGGCACAATGACTCTGATGTGAGCACTAGCAGGGCAGAGATACAGGGAGAGAAACAGCTCCCTACAGGGGCAGCTCCAGACAGCAGAGACAACTGCTGGGAGACACCTGGAATGATTCTAGCGTGCTCCTGGCTAGAACAGGAGGGCTGAAATATACTGTATGTGCTGTAGGATGTATGTGTTTGCCTTTGATTTGAAATTGGAAATTCTCTGCTCCCAGAGGTGTAATATTATTTTAAAGGTAAGGTGAATGTGGCTGTCCTCCACCTCACAGGTGTGAGCACGAGGCAGCTGGGAACGAGATGGACAGAGCAGCCCTCCTCACTCTGCATTGAAACCACAGTGAGTCCTTCTGCCTCTCAGGAATCCCTGCTAGTCACTCTAGGTGCAGTAACTATTGCCTCATGAGGTTCAACAAGCACAAGTGCAGTGTCCTGCACCTGGGGAGGAATAACTCCAGGCACCAGTACAGATTAGGGGTTGACCTCCTGGAAAGCAGCTCTGTGGAGAGGGATTTGGGAGTCCTGGTTGACAAGTTGCCCATGAGTCAGCAATGAGCCCTTGTGGCCAATAAGGCCAATGGACTCCTGGCTGCACCAGGAGGAGGTACCAACAGGTCGAGGGAGGGGATCCTGCCCCTCTCCTCAGCTCTGTTGAGGCTGCACCTGGAGTATTGGGTGCAGTTCTGGGCTTTCCAGGACAAGAGGGATGTGGAGCTTCTAGACAGGGTCCAGTGTAGAGCAATAAAGATGATTAATGGACTGGAGCATCTATTGAGCATCTAAATGAGCTGGGTCTGTTTAGCCTGGAGAAGGGAAGATTGAGAGGGGATCTGATCAACATGAGCAAATACCTGAGAATGTAAAGAGGATGGGGCCAAATTCCTCTCAGCAACTTTGCTTGAACTTTGTTCATTATAAGCATATTATAATGCCAAAACACCTCTCCCTCCCAAAAGTTATCCGCCTCCAAGGTACGACCACTCCTCACTGAGCATGTGCTCCAGATTTTCCATTGACTGTGCCTTTAAATGAATGTGAGAAACTCCTTCACCAATCTGTAACAATAATAAGTATGGCTATCGTCACTCAAGCTCAACCGGAATGTAAAGTAAAAGGATAAAAGGTGAGTTACGGAGGAAGTAAGTTGGAGGGAGGAATCCATTGTAACTGCTGGATGGGTCGATGGGCTGAACCGCTTTGCTCCCCTCGGGTTGGGATGCTGCTTGAGGAGACTCGAGAGTGAAAGCCCTCTCCCATATTCTGGAGTGAGTGATGATTGCACATAAGAGTTAGCTGAAAATCCCGCACTGTAGTAGAGAATTTCCAGTACTGAAACCCCAAACCTGCTTTGTGAATGTTGCATTGAATAAATCATACTATTCGTGGTTTTATTCGCTCCTAGGAAGGCAAAAGGCCCCGAAGTTCCGTCTCAGGACCCAGGACGAGGAGACCACCGCTCCCTGCGCGCCGTGCGGACAACATGGTGCCGGGGGACCCCTTCGGGAAAGACTACAGCTCCCGCCATGCTGCGCGACACAACATGGCCGCCCGAAGTCCCGCGGCGGATGCCCGCGGCTCCCGGCTCCGCGCGGCGCCGCCTCCCGCCCGTGCCC
>JAWLRI010000168.1:871177-884253 GCA_034781795.1 Crypturellus tataupa | reverse complement strand
AGACCTCGCAGCTGGTCTGTCACTGCTGCTGCCCCTTTGCTGCCCAGCTCAGCGCCATTTGGCATCTCCTCCCCGCAGCAGCGCGGCAGCGGCTCCGGAGGCCAAAACCTTCCGCAGCGGCTGCCTGCAAAAGGGCACAGGGATCTTGAACCATGCCCAGCTGCTTGCCAGGGCCACCCACACCCACAGTGCGGATGGCCCAGGCCCTGCGCCGAGCACGTAACTCGGGACTGGGCCCCTGCAGGGTCCCGAGCCTGTCGGCATCCCGAGCGAGCCGTGCGTACAGACCCGGGCAGCAGCGGCAGGAGGGACGGGTGAGCGGCCTGCTGCCATACCTGTGAGCAAGGCTCTCGCAGGAGGTGCAGATCCAGACCTCCCCGCCCCTCGGCTTCCTGGGAATCGTGCCGCTGGGGAGGGCAGCGTGCTTTGCTACCAGCCTCGTAACTGCAGGTATCGCAGGATGCCTGTGATAAAGCAGAATAAGAGAATGTAAAAACCTGTACATCAAGGCTCCCACAACCAGGCAGCAAGGCTCTGACTTCTACGTTCAGTCCCACCTGCCTGTTCACTAAGCAATTCACAAATTCGATGCTAGACTTTGTTACATCTACTAATGACAGAAGCAATCATTCTTAGGCCAAAAAAAAAAAAAAAAAAGAAATTAGACCAAAAGATGCAGTGCAAAGGCTAAGTCACATTCTCCTCTCATCCCCAGTTGGGGAAGAGTAAGAGCAGCAGTCAGTTGTTTTTTAGTCAGCACTGATGGCCTCTGTTTCAGGATGAAGTCCTTTGGATGCAGCAGCATCACGGGATTCTTCACAGCTACACGTGTTTAAGACACAAAAATGTTTATACAGTGCAAAAGTAACTCTGCTTCACACCAAGCTGGTGAGAAACGGGAGCGATCCTTACACACAATGGATTTGTCCAGATGCTTGCAGCTGTGAGGCCCAGAGTCAAAAGGAGGATGAAGCCCAAATGATCATTGCGAGCCCTTAACATTATTTTGCATTTTGCTGCCAACAGCTAACTGTTCACTGACATTTTTCCATCTAACATGCTGAGTGCAGATAGGATTTGCATTTTCTTCTCTGATCTAGCGCAGACAACATACGTGTTGCCTCTGTGTTTGAAGCAAACTGTCATTGCTGCTCCGTGGATTATCTGTGCTAGCTTCTCATGGGTGTTCAAAGTGAAATACGAGTCTCAGCCTTTTTATGTATAAAAAAAGATTGCAAATTCATAGCCGGCAGCGCCAGCTATAATTTCCCCAGTGTGGTTGTCTGTTACGGATTTTTTGCAGGACTGCACTCTTAAAAGGGCAGATGCCTGAGCCTAGCAATCTGGGAGACAGGAGAGAGAGAAAATGGTTAGGTCAAGTGACCACAAAAATGAGCCAAAACCAGCAAGTAGACTGCATTTTTTATTTAAGTCTTTTTCTTATTTTGGGCAGATTAGGGAAAAAATGGTTTGTCTCCAGTTCTAGATTTTTTTTTTTCCCTCCAAGTTACACATGAAAGGATTCTATTAAAATCTTGTAAACAATCTAGATACAAATAATTTGGTGATAAGTTAAAATTGGAATTAGGGCTCTTACCATAACTTTTAGGAATTCTCACTTAAAAATCAATATTCAATCTTCCCTCAGAAAGCCTACAGTCGAGAAACTATTTTTACTGCAAGCATAAACCATCCTGCACCATCCTGCATCCTGCACCTGTATTTTCTGTTATAATATTGAACTTAAAAAAAAAAATAATGGGTTTGGAAATTGAGTAATTTCAACTAGAGGGCACTGAATGAACACTGACACTGGAGCTGACACTTCTCTGCAGACTGTGTTACTGCTGCGCCTATTCCTGTAGTAGGAGAGAGTTACAATCTACCCTGCTTGCATTTCCAGGATTGTTACCAAATCTTCTGATGTAATATGGGGATTCACTTTCTTCCATCTCTCTGCTATATTTTACAATAGATTTGCATTTTCCTGTCTGCAGAAGTACAGTAGGAGGCTGAAAAATGGGATGCCAACAAGTAGTCCTCACTAAGAGTGGTCTCTACCAGCTTGCAAAGACAGCTACAGTCGTAACTTTGAATTAAATCTATTAAAAACATAGATTTCAACATATCTTTCAAATTCAGTCCATAAAACAATTTCTTCTGTTTGTTTTTTTTTGTTTTTGTTTTTTTTTTTTTCCTGAAGTCTGAACATGCCTAAAGACATTTCAGAGGCCGGTAGCATCACGTGGCTTCTAAGGGAGCTGTCACAAGGAAGGAAGTGCAGCTAAGAATAAAGAAGGAAAGAATGCCAAGGCTCCAGGCTTTATGTGAAGCTCTATCACTTCCTGAGCAGCCTCGAGACTCCCGTCGTATCTGCTCATCCGCAAATTCAGAAGTCTGCACCCTTGGGGCACAAACAGCTCCTTCAGATACTCAGATAGGCTTCAGCCTCTGTGCTCTTCATTCACATTTTACTTTTAGTATGAAGAATGATAAGGCACTTTACATGAACAAACAGAGAAGCAATAAATTATCCAGGCTGAAGGAGACTAAAAAACTTACTTTGTTATCAAAACCTTTAAAACACACAAAAGTTCTGAATTAGTAAATTGCCAACTGTCTTCCTCAACACCAATTCTTCTTTAAAAATGAACAAAGAACTGAATTCAATTTCACTTTAAATGCTTTACATTCTTTTTAAAAGACACCTTAAGTTTGCAACTCCCCCCTCTATTCAAAAGAACTTGAGACGTGTTTGTCCATCACTTCTTCCAGGGACTCTTTCAAATGTCAATCTCCTTTTTTTGCTCTGTGGTACTTCTGCTATTCCTAAACCTGGAACCAAAATGGAAAAAAAAAAAAAGATATGATAAACTATAAACATCACCAATGTACAAGCTTAACTGTGTTTCTTGGAAGCAGTAACTGGCTTTAGCTTTAATATGGATGCTTTGTATGAAAAGCACATAAAATGACATAAAATGAAATGAGTACTGATTAACTAAGATTTATTACCAAACATACTTATGTATATTATCCTGTAACAATATAATGGGACAAGATCCATGTACAAGATCAGTACATCAACCTGCAGTCCATTTAAAGATATTATTTCAGTAAAGATGTTTATGATCATTTCTATTTCACTCAGTCTTCAGTAACAATGAAAATGATTTTTTTTTAAATCAGCGACACAACTAGTCCTATTTTCAAGTCAGTTAAAAAGGCTATCGACATTCTTAAAGTATTTTTTACAATTAAATGTTCTAAATATGTATCTTTCTATTCAAAATAAATTACTAGAACACAATTCCAACTAGTCTTAGCAAAAGGTATTTTCAGAAAGTTTTAATGGTGACCTCAGAATTTCATGCATTTGACTGGAATATTGGCTTGGCAAACTGTCATTAATTGTTTGTAGTTTAATAAAATTTTGCTCTGGAGCTTGCAGAAGCTCCTGTAGAGTCTTGCATGCATTTAAGAAGCCCTGACTGGCCCCTGGGATTTCATAAAGCTTTCAGTATATTAAGGTGTTCTTTGCAATAGTATGCACCAATATTTTGTACACTTATTTTTCAGTTGACTCTTGAATAATAAAGTAAAATAAGCCTATCGTCCCCAAGTTAAGTTTCTGCATTTTAACAATGAAAAGTTTTTTTTCTTTCAAAAATATGCTTATTGTTCAAAGTACAAATTTAGGAACTTTTACACAAGTGTATGTGCGAATAAGTTCAGTAGTAAGGGAAAAGTGCAACTATTGTGCTGGATTGAACAGCTACGTAGACAAAATTTGGAATATACTATTGAGGTTCTTGGTAGTTACAAATGGAATTTCAGCAATTTCTGTTTGCTTTGCACACACCTGTCACATTTGTTTCTTCTGTCCATAACAATGAGTCACTTTTAACTCTCTTTCTTGAAGCTTCTCTAGCTCTTGGCTGAAAATTTAGACTTTGAAGTTCATCTGCATCAACAGGGACAAATGAATCATATGCACAAGTGGATGAATGGTCATTCCAAGGGCCCTTATCAATCAGAATTTCTGGGCTCCTGGAAGTCACATCACTAAATTCCAGAAAACTGTGAGATCTCTCTGGAAATGCATATTCACTGGAAGTTGAAAAGAATTCCCCTTCAGAATTTTTGGAATAATCATCAGAGCTACCGTACAGCATGAATGGCTGTTGTTGGACATAAACAGAATTCTTAACATTCGGATGTGCAAGATCTTCGTGATCCTTTGGAACAACAAAGAAGTCCTGCCTCTTCCCCACAGCTGCACCTGAGGAACATGACTTCGGCTGCATGTAACTTGAAAGGTCAGAGTTGATAAAATCCAGATGGTGACTCTGCGATGGAATTGAGGCTTCAGAGTTCACATCAGATGGCCCTGGTAGAGAAAAATTTGAACCATTTTGTTTAGAGAATGAGAAATTAGCAAATAGTCTAGTACTCTTTGGCTTGCACCTCCTGTCAAAGGAGACATATTGGTCGTAACTAGGACTACAAGTGACTTTGTACCTTTATCCTGCAGATCTGAAGACTGATAATTCTGATCACAATTTGGATAGAGGATGTCGAAAATATTCAATTTTTTTGCTGGTGATGCACATTTTACTTCTGCTTCGGGTGGGGCAGCAGGATTTAGACTGTACAAAGATGTGATGTCACTAAAATGCTGAAATCAAAGAAAGATGGTTAAGGAGTGTACATGCCTACTTTGAAAATATGAAAAGTCAAATCAGTGTTCAGGATTCTAAGATCTATGTATCATTTTTGCTTTCTGAAAAGACACATATATCAAAAAAAAAAAAAAAAGAAGAAGAAAAAGAATAAAAAAGGCAGTAGCCAATAAGCCAAATGTTTTAAACTTATAAACAGACTAAAAAATAGCAAATCACTTGAAATCCAGAAAAATCAATACCAAAATTCACTTCCTTTTCTTTTGCTAGTCCAGGATGGCAAGTAATACTGGTTGCAATGGAGGATATAAAATTACGAGCTTCACTAAATGCAGAAAAAAAAATGTTTCTGCTGCCATATGACTGATTATGTCATACAACAAATTACTAAAGGACTGTCAAGAGCAGGAGGCCAAAAAGTACACATTCTCAATTTTTAAACTACAAGTATTTGCTCTGCCTAAAGTCATCGAAGGTGAGTACAGAGGTGGTGGATACAGAGAAATACAGTGAGTGGTAACTGTAGACGATGTAGAGGTGGCACATTTTCCTCCCTTTTTCTTTACTAAGGAAAACTTTGCATTTTTTAGTCTGCTTAGCAGAATATGACAACAATACAATTTTCCCAGACTTGGCTCAAGTGAAACAGTAATAGCACATAGTTTTAACTGCAGAGTAGACTGCCTTGGACAGAATTACTCATCTTAATCTCCAGGGCTTTTTCACATGCTTGCTACTATTAATGTCTGAGAGATTGATATAGTATTGTGTAAAGAAGACTTAGATAAAAGGAAGGAAGTAAAAATGATCTGGAAGCATTCAATTGGAAAAAGTTTCTTTTGTCAGAGAAAAATAAAAAGCCCAGGCTTGTACGCTGATAGGCATGATAGAGAAGAAGCTGATCGGCAGAACATTTTCCAAGTTAAGGAAATGTTCTAATAATCTTCACTTGAACATAGTAGTGATCCAACAACTTTTGTTGAGAATTACCAGATCCATTAGCTTAGATGTGAATAATGATATGCTAAAGCAATGACAGTTATATAATTTCCTCCACTTTTTAAATGATATGATAAATAGACATGTAATTTCAAATAAAAATTCATGGTAGAACATTGCAAAAATGCTGTTTTACTACTTAAATTAATTTTGGCCAACCTTTAAAACTTTTTTTGGAACTTGTGGCAGCAGCTCCTGAAGCTGATTAAGGCTTGCATGAAACAGCCTCTTCAGTGAAGATCCTGTCTTCAACATGAACTGGGCCACTAGAGGGTTGATACATGGAAAAGCAAGCAGGCATTTCTCTGGCTGGAAATGGAAATAATATTGTCAGATTCATATTTGACTACTCTCTCCCTCCCTCTGTAGAAAGAAAACCCCTGAAGTCCTTGGACATACAATGTATCATAGAAGCAGCAGTTTGAATCTGTACACTTCATATAGGTGTTCAATTTCTACATAGTGTCACTCTTGCAAAAGAGTAACTTTTGCACAGTAGCTTGGTTAGAAAAGGAAGAAGAGCCAGGAGACATTTTATGAATAAAACCAGAGAATCAGGTAAACTTGATTTCCAAATGCATTCCAGGGTTTACTGAATTCTCATGTTTATTGTCCATTTAAAATAATTACTTAACATAAACTGAGAAAGCTGATAAAACCAATTACTTTTCTGAGTATTTACTACTAGTCTTAACCTTTGACTTGTCAAAAATTATAACCTGATACCCCACACCTGACAGGGAGTACCAAAACTTGCTTTAAAGTATTTCTGAATTCTGCAAAAGCTACAAAGGATTTTGGCTCTTTAAGAGTTCAAATCTTTCACACAAATATGCTTAAAAAGCCTAAATCACAATAAAGAAATCGTTTATTGTGAATGTCTAATATCAACTGTGATATGAGAGGTTATGCAATTCATTCTGCTTGGTGTGTAGCTATTTCTACTGCCTTCAATAATAGCTGAATCTGTCTTCCCATCCACAGAAACTGCTGTAAGTAGCTTTTATGATTTGGACAGTTTTTCAGCATTAGTATCTAGAACTGAACAATTTATACATTAGCCCACAGATTTGAAAGATAAACTCTCTGTAGGTTAGCTGTGAAAGTACAGGCCGAGCCCAAGCTGACCTAATTTTGCTGGTTGGATTGACTAGCTAGTGGATGACTGAACCATTTCGCATGTATGTTCAAATTACATTTATATTGTACTGATACTTTAAAGTGAAAAAATATGAAAAAAAGAAAAAGAAAAAAAAACCCAGAAAAACAGAAAAGAAACTTGGCTTGAACAATAGCAAGAAAACAGTATAATTTAAAAGTAAGACAAGCAAACCTCAGATGGCAAGACAGAGAGCCAGGACTTGTCCAGCCACTCATGAGGACTGATATTAGATGCTATCAAAATATTATCAGCAATTTGACGAATTACAAGCGCTGCTTCTTCAACCCCTGGCATAAGGACCACCTAGGATTGATACACAGTATTTCTGGTAAGCATTTATACTACGGAGTAAAACCCCAAATGTCTTAGCTACAGCAGGCAATAGATGGGAAAGCCTAAAGCTGGCCCTGCACACGCAGTGAGTAATGCAGTCACTAACGCTGACCCCTGTATGCCCCATGTTGGAAATCCAACCTCTGGCCAGCAGTCTGGATCCAAATGGTACTCGTTTTTATGCCAATCTTATGCAGTTAAAAGTTACTTTCACCTCTAGCCCTTTGTATTTGATCAAGTTCATGGATATTACATCAGTTCCTAACAAAATAGACAAAATAGAACAAGTTTTAAGAAATTAAGGTATTTAAAAATTTGAAGGTATAAGTAATTTTCAAATGAACAGTCTGCTACACTGTTATGTACACAGAATGAAAAAGCTTTGACTACTCTAACCTTCATTTAACAAGACACATTTGAAATAAATTTTAATATGCAAATAAATTTAAAAAAAACTTATAAAATATGTCGTGTTATGTAAAAAAAGCAATTTATACACATCAACTTTGTAATCCAAATGAAACTCTTTCTCCCTTTTTAATGTGTATTGATTTAAATATTGGATTTAAAAAAAAAATCTAAATAAAAAATAAAATAGGCATTTTATCATGGTATGTAATAAAAACATGCCAAAGAGTAGATATGGTAAAGAGAGACTCTATTTTCTTTTGCCAAATTAATAGCATACTCTTAATTTGAAAAGATAACAGTAAGACATACAGAGAATTAACAAGCACTCCAATCATTTATAAAATTAAATGGACAATATAATTTCTTAGCACTGTTTAGCTATTACTGAACATGATTCAACTTGTATTAGAGGCAATCAGTCTTTTCACTGACTTTAGTAGTACTGAATTATACTTTTTTATTGTATGTGTGTGTGTGTGTGTACATATATGTACATAGAGAAAATTATGTTAATAAAGTTGAGCTATTTCATGTTTCTAAAGTTAAGTGCACATATGATTAAACACTCTGAAAATATTAAACAGTAACGATTAATATAGACCTGTAAATATACTATTAGCAAAAATATTACCTTTATTTCAAAGTCTTCTGACCTCTGTGCAAATTGAACCAAACTGGCATAAATTAAGACAAGGTGATGCACAACTGGTCCCCTGAGACTGTATCTATAAAATATTTTCATTGGACCATCAATATCAAATACAAACACAGAATAATTCAAAAGCATTTGCTATGCACATTAATAAATATCCGCTTCATCTAGAATACTAACCACAGTGCCTTCAACATCAACATCTGTGAAGAGAGAACTAGAATATGGTTGAGCAACAGAGCAGTGAAGGATACATTGGGAGGAAGTACAGGAAATCAACCTGCCATGAAAAAAACAATGGCCTGATACAAAAGGATTTAGTTATGTACCTTTCTTTAGTGGTAAATTTGTTTTAAAACAGCAAGATAGCAGAATTATCTCTTTCAACTTACACTGAACTCAATCTTTCTCTGGAATAGAAGACAATCCAGCAGCAGCTATACTGGAGTGATAATGCCATCAGCTTCAATATTAGATTTTCAGAGGATTTCTCGTAATTTAGCTCATCTATATTCTAACATAAAATTAATACAAAAAGTTTAAATTAAAGAAATCTATTTCCATAGCTGTTGCAACATTTTAACGTGTATCACTGTATTACACAGAAGTGAGAACAACCATTACAGGCATCAAGACAAATCTGGAGCTCAAGAAAACTAGGCAGTATTCCCACTTATTTTGTATGCCCTTCTAAAAACTGACTGCTTCATGTCTCTATTTTCCTCTCTCTAGGTATTGCTTACAAACTTTCCTAAGATTTTTGAGAACATTAACAATGCAAAATATTGTTACAAGCCTCCAAGGCATTTTCTTAACCTACATAAATCATACTATGGCTCCAATGGTATTATGAAGTACAACATTGCTAAATGCTACCACATGGGAATGTTCACCTGTATTGTGGTTGCAGAAGTAATTATCTTATTTTTGCAGTATCAGTTATGCTATCTCTAAAGTCATCTCTCTCACTGTGTAACAGATAAATAGAGTTTAAGTATTACGCAAACTTAATCAGACATAGTCTGGTTTTGAATTTTATAAACCATTTAAAACTATTGTTTAAATTGTTTTTTTTAAATAAAACAAACAGAATAAACTATCATCTGGATAACTTTCTGAATCATGAGAAATAAACAGGTACACTAGTGAGACTATGTAGCTTCACTGATATGCAGACACACTTCTGGAAACAATGAATTTGGAAATAATTTGCATCATGACACAATACATGTATTTCATGTATTTAAGAGGGACGATAGATGTGTTTTAGCAGGACTGGTAGTGACATAAGAAAGTATAAAACTTAGACATGTTAGTTTCACTATGTACCTGCAAAAAGACAGCAGTACATTCATCTATTGTTAAAACAACATATTTATCTGGTCTTCCAAAGAGACATAATGAGTGACTACAGCTTCTTTCAACAAATGTAATGTTATACCTGTAAAAGTAAAATCTTGCCATTAATCTCAATTAAGTAAAATGATGTTTTCTTATAGCAAATGAGTAACATGCAACTCAGTAATTTTTTTTAAGAAGTACAGTGTTTATTCTACATTGAGCTCTCTCAAATCTCCAAGTTCACTCTGAGACATATTCAAATGATATTCAAATAATAAACATCAGTGTGGCAATAACTTGCTAAAGCTGCTAAATGGACTGCGTGTTACCTTGATACACAGCTAACGAGTGCACAAAGTAATGTGATGTACTCTGGAAGCTATTATAAATAAATCAAGAAAATGCACCTATGTTCAAGCTTATGAAAATGTTCAAGCTTATGAATTAAAGTCTCCTTAACATAACATCTCTTTGAGTAATTAAAGTTATTTTGTGTTTCCTCTGAATGTGAAAACGCTTTTAGCAACAGGATCTCTTAATGGTTACCCCTTTTTTTGTAATTAAAACTGTATCTCTTTTCTTCATATTTGTGTGACAGGGGTTAAAAAAAGTGAGTGGAAGTTCCCTGCATGGCATTTGCATGACCCTAAATTTTTCTGAGCACAGCCTGCTTTCAAAGGCTGTACTAGCAGAAGAGTCTCTTAATGAATATCTTTTTTTTTTATGATTTTAGAGGAGTTTTGACTGATAAAAGGCACAGCCTCCAGGGAACACAAGAGCCCTAACCCTGAATCTGCCAGTCGCAAGTCTTACAGGAATTTGATAGACAGTGTATCCAGAAATTAATAAAAAAGTGAATTCTAAGTTCTTCTGAAACTACCTAGCTCTTATTTTCCCTATTTAATTATTTCACTAGTGCGAAGAGGACTAGCGAAAAAGAACTGTAAAACATCTCTGTTTCTCTTCTGGCCAGCTGAAAAGAGAATTTGAATAGCTCTGTCTTTAAAATGCATGTCAAATGAAATGTGCAATATTTAAGTATTAAGCTTTTAAATGTGTTTAGCTGTAATTAGAAAAAGCTCAAAAATAATTTCACTGTTGACTGCAGAATACAGTGAATGTCCATATGGGTAAGTCTTCTCAGCAGTCTGGTGAAATCAACCATCTATGACTGATACTCTGTCATCATCTCTGACACTAAGTTTCAAAGACTAAGATGCTATATTATATATATATATATTTTGTCATTCATGATAAAAGTTACTTTTAATAGGTTTTTACTGTGGAGAAAGCAAAATGCAAGAAAATTACATTTAATTTAATATATAATGTTGTTTTTGTTTTTGACTTATCGTTTCCTGAAATATATATAAGTTCAGCAAAAAAATTAGCCCTTTTAGGTTGTATTTCTGTAGCACAGCACAGATCATTAAAAATATATAAAGTATATATATAATTAAAATATAGAAAAATATATTTTAAATTGAGAATTAAAAATAAACAAGTGACTATCACAAAGAAGCCTTCAAGCAAAAGCATTTTGGGTTCAAATAGTCATTTTCAGGGAAAGGTAGCTAAACATTAGAATTAACAAACTGGCCATTTCTGCTCTGGTTGAGATTTGTGTGAACCTCCAGAACTAAGCTATCAACTTCAGTATAAAATTTATCTCATTGACTCTTGCAATGTAAATATTATAATTGCTCTGAAGTGTCGATACCTTACAAAAGGATGGCAAATGGATGAGGCATGTCCTGGATAATTGGAAGTAAACAGTTAATAAAACCAAATAGATCAGTGTTACTTACTTGGATTCCAAAAGCTGAAGGATGTCTGGCATGTTAACAAGTCCTTCAGATGTTAGAAATACATAGGGAATCTGCACCTCCAGAAGAACTGAACCACTATGATCCCCTAAAAATGTTTTATATACATAAGGTAATGGGTTCAAATATATAATTTAAAATATATATTTTTGAAAATATAAAGATGCTTTTTTTTTAAGATAAAGAGATATACAATGGATATGTCTTTTAAAAATGCAGCTTCTTATTCAAACATATATAACAGTTTATATTTTATGGATAGGAATAAGACAGTTTTGTATTCATTTCAGATTAAGCTGTAATTTTTATTCCTTCAGATCTAAAGAAACATTTCCTTGTAGTCAGGAAGGATGGATACAACTTGAATCAACCATAAACAGCCCTCAAATTTTTTTGTAAGAGATCACCAAAGTTTAGCATTACATCCCAGCCAAAACAAAGCTCACCTCACATGAAAAACACACTCCTATCTTGCTATACAGTTCAAGCAATAAACTAGTTCTGTTTGCTTGGTCTTCAAAATTTATTCCCTGTTCTCTTCTCCAGGCTCAGGAATTAACTATCTTAAAAGAATACAACATGCTCTGCTTTCAGACGTCAGATCAGCTGTTTGTGTATTATCCCAGTTCTGGGGAGCACTTACCCACTGGTATTTTTTCAGGAAGGGTTGTTTTAAAAGTCATGTAAGTAATATTCAGATTTTTACACAGATTTTTCCAGCAAGAATTCTCAGAATAATCATATTCTATCACCAATGAGAAGTGTGTCCAAGGGAAGTCTGCTCCAATGTGCTGATTATGTACAATAACACAGGAATATCTGCTGAGGCTTAAAAAAAACAAGAAAGAAAGAAAATTATGTACATGTATAACTATGAATAACTATCGCCAGAATAAAATCATCATATTTACTTTGAAGAAGTGTCATTGTTAAAGTCTATTTACAAAAAAGCAGGGATTCTTCCTGAATTTAAAAATCGTAATTTCCTTTTGCATTATCCCTTGCCACTCCAATTATCTACCTAGAGTGTTCACATTTTCCAGCAATTTCATATTCTGACATAATACTTTCTCTGCTTTTCTCACTGACAAGTTTTTCTAAAACATTTAAGACTAATAGTGTACTAGTCCTGCCAGTCCTATGTCTAAGCATTTTGTTTCAGTTTGGCCAAACTTCTCACCTTTCAGAATGGTATTTTAGCTAGACTGAACACTCATATGGAAATGAACAGCAGTTTCACTAAAGTTAGCTCCAGGCTATGTCCTCAAATATCAGTAATTTAACTTACTAGCTTATGATATCTTTGCATCCTAAAGAGACTCCTTTTTTCTTGTTATTCAAATCTGCAGCTTTTAAACCTGCATTAAAAGAATTAAAGCCCTCATAAAATAAATAAGCTTCTGCTGGCATATATCAATGTAAAGCAAAAAGTAATAAATGTGCAATAATAGAGGAAATTTGAATTCTATGAGTTACATTTTCTGTCTTAAAAAAGTTCTACATCATTTCAGTTTGTATTGCACTGGCAAGTATAATAATTTTCAAACTTCCACTCTTGAGCCTAAGAAAGAAGTAAGGCTAAACTAGTTTATACTCAAGTAATATGGCTAAATAACTTTAAAAGAGAAAGCAAAAGCTAGTGCTAGTGAAGCATCAGAAGTTCCACAGGA
>JAWLRI010000168.1:854311-870907 GCA_034781795.1 Crypturellus tataupa | reverse complement strand
CGTGTGCAGGGGGGTTGGACTAGATGACCTCTAGAGGTCCCTTCCAACCTTAGGCATTCTGTGATTCTATGATTTTTTTAACCATCAAAGAGACAGTACTCTTCCCTAGACATAAGCTTAGGTTCAAATAACAATCTTACTGAAACATGTCTGCTTTGACAGATAAATTTCTAATGTTGAAAAAGCTTGTATAAAAGTTGCTCATAGGCAAAATGATCAACAGGTCTAAGTGTTGGATGGGTTAGTGGGACAGGGAAACAGGAAAGCGTTTTGACTTTACTAGACTGGCAGAGCTTCTGCTTACATATTCAGTTCAATACAACTCAAACTAACAAACATGATCATCAATGAATGGCTGAAGGGCATCATGATATGCACCTACTACTCTGTTAGGTTTGTATATCAGGGAGTTTAGTTAAGACTTCTGCATTTTCCCTTGACTGCTCTTAGGAAGGATATAAGAAAAATAAGAAAAATAATGAGTGCTGCTCAGACAGAAAAAGGGAGTTGACTGACTGAGAAGACCGATGCAGTTATAATTAAGCAACGGACTCCTCACACCTCCTATGTGTTTTGTTAAACAAATCCTGAACTTGAAAAAGCTATCATTGCTCTTAGAAGATAATATCTCTCTTCTAAGGGGAGAACTCTTAATCTGGGGAAACTAAAATGACAAGAAAGAAAAAAACAAGTAAAATGGAGGAGTCAGCAAACAAAATGCAGTTAGGAAAAGATATAGAAAGTTATCTGACGAGGCAAGAGAAAAAGGAATGGCATATGTGAAAAATACATAACCAAGAATACAGAGAAACAGACTGAAAAACACTTTCCTCATTTTAAAGAAAACATATGTTAAAAAAGTCATTTACCTTCCACTGCAGATAAACTGTGAATGAGGGCAGCCTTTTCTCTATCAGAGTCTGTTCTTGTTATGATTAGTATCTGAAAGAAGGTAAGTAAAAAATTGTATTCTAGGCCTGCATACATTATTCTTCCTCCTTTGCACAGAAAATACAAGACTAACTTTGCAGAGAGCAAAAATGTAAATTCTGTAAGAACAGAATTTTCCAGTTTATGTGCATATTATTACAAGACTTGGAGAAATGGCACTTCTAAAAACATCACTACCTGAATTGAAGAACAAAGCTGTTCTGGAAGAAGCCTGAAAGCCAAACATTTAACTCAAAGTAAAACACTGTTTTGTAAAGTCATTGTACCACATTATTAACGTCACATCAGAGAGATTACTGTTTCAGTAGAAGAAAAGGATGAGATTTTCAGACAATCTGGTGCCCTTATGGACACAAACAAATTAAGATATCAGAAATTTAGCCCACAAGATGGTGATGAGCTGGAGGGGAGGTACTAGATGTACTACTAAGGTAATTGGCAAGATTTTCCAGATTGCAAAGGAGGTGCACGGAATTGCACTGAGTGCACTGGCAGTGACAGCTTATCTCTGTGACTCATTTAACACTGCTGAAGATGAAAACTTGAAAAGAATCAAGATCTATCAAACTGCAGATATTTTAAAAGGAATTACTAATGGAGAGAGAGTCTTCCTTCTCTAACCATTCAAATGACACAGAAGGAACCCTCTGTTTCAGACAGGATAAAATTTGAACCATTTATGCCATTTAGTGTTTTTCATGGCATATGCCATGGATTAAAAGCTTAAGAAGGCACATGGCATTTCTAACTCTATGAAGGAAAAGAAAACTATTTATGTAAATGTTAACGGTAGACCTGTCATAGAAGAACCCCTGGGAACCAGGAGCCACTGCTGTGTGACAAGCTTAAAGCAGGCACCTATTTCCATAAGTAGGTACACGAACAGACACTCTGAAACCATTTGCTCCTTTCAAAGCAGTTTTTAACAGCTGATTTTAAAATGCTGACCTGCTTTTTCATGTACCATTCAAAATTGTACTAATCATATTCCGTTGTGTGCTAGATGTTAATTTAGTGATATTCTCTTTCTACATATCATGAGTACAAATGATAATGAAATACAAAATAAAGCCTAGCAGCTTATTTCAAAAATGTTTTTTTTCTATTCTGTTAGGTTCTTCTTGCTTGCAAAGCAACTTCCTGTTATAAACCTGCATCAATGCAAATTTTGACTAATAAAAGTATAACCAGATTATCATATTTCACATCATATTAACCGATGCTGATGTGATGTGACTGAACAGGAAATGGCTTATGTAATGCAACTTTTACTTCTCTTTGAAACAGGAATATGCCTTCTGCCTATTCTGGGTCATTGAATTCTGTCTCTGAATGTAAGTGAATAATGCATAGTCTTATAATTGTGAATAAAATTACATATATGCTTAGACAGAGGCATAAGTGCCCATGTACAACCTTGTTTAAGTCATGCAAGCTAGTCAAAACTCAGGAGAGTTATATGCTTTTAAAAATCAGAACTAGTGTAGTTCAGAAGCAAAAGAAAATTATCACTGGGCTGAGATGCGGATGGCAAAGCTGTCCTATGTCTCATGGTAGAGCATAAACCTTAGCATCAGAAACCTTAGCAAAATGTCTTACTCTTAAGATAAAGAAAATAATGATAGAGGCAGCTTGGAGCGGTTACTGGGAGGCTGACACCAAAAAAATCAAGAACATTTTATTTTGGTTGCTTCATTTTCATTTTAACTTCAGAAAGGGTGTACAGTAAGCCCTACTATTTTTTTTCTCAGAAAAATGATATCAAATATGTCTATAGTTCTCTTTTAACAGAAACTGAACTAGTAAGCTCCAGAGAGGGAAGTACACAAAGCAAGTGTGGTATGTGAAAGTAAAATACTGGTCTCAGTGCTCAGCAGTATAAATTCTATTCCAGAGAGCACATTTAAGAAAGTATGAATTTCCCTTCTTTTAATTATGCAACGAATATTCCATAAATAAAATAATAAACAATCTGCCTGTGTAAATGGTGTTTTGTACTGCACAGAATCATCAAAAATATTCACATATCCAGAAAAATCATGTATCTCTGGATAACTTGAATTTCCTTGACAACTCTATTTTCAACTCTGTAACTATCTTTTTTGGGTATTTGCTTTTTATGTAATGGCAGGAACCTGGCCTCATGCAGAGGTCAAGCAGAGGAGCCCAGGCAACAGTGTGCACACAGTGTGTGGGCACAGCTGTACAACATGGACTCGTCTCTGGATTTCTTTGCACCAGAAGAACACTGAGGCCTTCAAACAGGAAGTTACAAGTTTCAAAAAGTGATGTGGTACAGCATGCTTAATGAAAAAACAAAAACCCACTGCAATAACATGAGAGCAATGATAAAACCTTGTGTAATTCACTCTTGCAGCAAGGGAGATCCAGTGAAACACAAATCTGCATTGCTCCTAATAGAGATCCTAAACTTTATGTCATCCAAATTTAACAGATAGCACAAATTGGACAGCTAAGTATAAGATTGCTTTCCATTAACCGACACTTGTTGAAAGAAACTGTTTTAGGAATTTTTGCTATAGCTTAGCACCATTTTGTTTAGTTAGAAAATGTGTTTTCATTGTTAACCTTAACACTGCATTCCTTTCTATTACTCTGCATGTATTTTAGCATTTGACTCTGAAGCTCTGTTATTTTGGGATTCATTTCATGCTTTTTTTGGCTGCTGTACTGTACAATCTTCAACTGCCTCCAGATTTTATCCAAACAGGATTCTAAGATGTTTTTATAGATATCCTTTGCGTTGGACAAATATCCTGTTAATAAAGCAACAAAACATAAATAATTGTAGTCACAAGAGGTATTTGTCAAGGTTTGTATCTAATCTATATTCCAAACTAAAATTTATGTGACAGTAACTCACACAGAAAAGCTGAAGTTTAATGACTAAAAAAACAGAATAACATTATTATTCATCACGTACGTAAGTGGCCTGCAGAAAACTGCTCTGCCTCCTGTAGCATTTGCTGTATGATTCCACCCAGAATCCCAGAACACCACTTTATACCAGAACTGTGCTCTTACACTTAACTAGTCTGTATGACGCACACTAAACTACAAATTTATTTATATTCCTCACTTTCCAAAACTTTATTCCAGTTGTGGTTTTCACTCTATCACAAATATTTCTTGAGCAGAGAGATATCCCTAGTGTTTTGTGCATAAACACATAAACAGAGAGCGATGCTTGGGTATTTGACTCTCAGGATTGGTTTATTCAGTATCTAGCTGAATTATTGCTTTTTTCTTTCTCAGATAATTTTTAGTTATTGGAAGTTTCCTGTGACAGGTGTTGTTGAGATCTGGATGGACAGGTGCTGTGCAGTCATGAAATACCATGTTGGAGTGTTTTGGCTAAAACATGAATCACTAAATGAGGAGGAGGAACTGCTCCCTGTCATTCTGCTAGTTTGTTAAAGGTAATCTCATAAAAAAAAGTCTGCTGACAACTCTACTTTCATACTCGTTTTACAGTTTCCTCTCACTCTTTATTGCTAAAAATATTTAAATTAAAGTCTGCCTCTACCCCATCAAATTCAGTTTACTACAGACATTTTCCATTTTAAGTCAGTTTTAAAGAAACATCGGCCTTCAAGAGAAAACTTGGAGGCAGTTGCATGCTCTGAACTGCCATCTAGTGTGCCTCACCTCCTTCCATAAACACAGAGGAAGTCTGTGTTTATGGAACTTTCCCAGCGTATTCATAAAAGCTGACTATATACACTTATCTATTCTGATACAAGTATGTGAATATTCACACTACATAGCTATGCAAACTTCAAAAGTATAATATTCAGATTTCAGGCATAAAATTAGGTGCTAAAAATTTCCCTATCCAAAATCTGATTAGCATAACAGCAGAAGACTCAAAAAAAGCTGCTATGAGCCAGACGAGAACTAAACTGTAACTATTTATAAATCCATCCCAGGGTAGGTTAAATAATATTTCAAACTCTGCTTAAAATCCTCTTAATTCTAAGTACTGAGCAGTCTGTGAATATTTTTAGGAAGAAATTGTTCTACCCACTTAGTGGGTGGATTGTAAAAACACTGAGGACCTCTCATTTTTGCATGATTCTCAGTTTCCAGACAAATATTCCAACATAAATTTGTCTTTTGGAGAGACAGTGAGAAAACACATTATGTATGTTTGGATGTAGTTCCCATGGATGTTCCTTAGGCAGATCCAAGCAAAAATATAATCACTGAAATGAGCACACCCACTACACACATACAGTCTGCAGTGAATTCACAACTAAGATGGAATAGAAAAAGGAAATCAATGTTTTAGGATTACTAATGACAAACAATCACAGCTTACAAACATGAAGGAATGACTGCAGAATATACACCAAGCACTGGGATTCTGGGTAATATTCGATTTTAAAACATACCTAATGCTGTGTCTAAGCCACATGTTAAAAGAAGGTCTCGAATGGTCACCAACAGATGCACCAGAGCAGCATGTCTGAACAGCATGGTTTCTTTATCATCTATTTTACCTTTATAAACAGAAGATTGGGTCTGTATAAAATTTCAAAAATCATGCTATCCATATGTAAGTATCTCAAAAGATCTTGCTATTTCAGACTTTTAGTTCAACACAATTAAGTAGATATAAGCTTGGAAGATTGCTTCTACAAATCTCCCAGATTTAGGTTGGCAAGTGACCATGAAATGACCATGAACCTCCTCCCTGTCATCTGGCCCAGTGCAGGCAGGACACAAGGAAGTATTCTGAGAAGTGAAGAGACAGACAGCGTTTGCTGGAGGAGTGCATAAATTCCCACAGGTCTGACAGTAAATCCCAACTGACACATGGATTTCAGTAAGGAAAACTTAAAATATGCATCAAAACACACAAACTACCTTTAGGCTCTTTTTAGGTCCTTTTTTGTAAGCTCAGCTGTTCATGTTACTACTTCCTCACCTAACATGACAAATCACTAACATTTTCAATGACAACATAACTCATCTAACCATTTTTCCAATATTTCAGAACTCGTCCTGAAAAAACAGAATGACATTATTTGCTAACTGATATGCAATTTTAAAATAAACTCAAATTGAAATTTAATCTATAAATGTTAAACCTACAGTCCTTATAGGGAGTGGTTTGGATGCAGCTAGCCCTGACATATAGCATTCCTGCTGTCCTTCAATAATCCAAGCCTTAACTTGTGTTATCATCTTTCCCATTCCTAACTCATGTTTCCTGATGAGAATCATAATAATCTTTGAGAAGTTAGATTTGGAAGATATCTTAGATCATTGTTGACATTAGTTTATGGGATACAGAATATTCTGCATCATCTCTGAAAAAACTTGCCCTTTTATGTGTACTGCAATTATTACAGTTTTAGTTCAAAAAGACAGATGAAGCACTGAAGGAAGGAAATAAACAAAATTTTAAGTAAAAATTTGGAAGAATTAGGGATAAACAGACATAGACTTGGCATCATGATGTACCAAAACAAAGAGAATGACTGATGCTCCCCATCAGTGACAACACTAAAGCTGAAGGACCGTGTTCAATTCTTGTCACGCTTTGCCATAAATATTTTTAAAAAATGTAGAATACAGAACATTTACAAGGAAAACATTAAGACAGTAATAAAACAAGTTTTATGAGGAAAGACTGGAGAAAATGTTGATACTTAGCAGAAAAGAAAAGGCCAACAGAGGAAAACTAGTTTTGTAATACATAATAACTAGGCGGCGAACAATTGTTCTCTCTGTTAATTGGGTGGGGAATCAAAACAAAAAAAAACAGCATCCAGATTTAGACTACATATAACAGGAGATTGGCTTTTCTATATTTATAAATATATAATTTATATATTCTCTATATTTATAAACATTTATACAAATATTATAAAAATTAAAAATATATTTATTAGGAATGGACTGGATATGCTAGATATCTTCCTCATCTCTGTGTTTCTGTGAATCTCCGAAAAAAAGTCTTCTTTTCGTCTGTAGGATTTGTACAAGTCAGGATAGGAGAAAAGAGAAGTTGGAAAGAAAAAATGAACAATAAATAGCAATAGTCTCCTCTTTCTAACACAGGCTTAGCATTTTCCATTTATTTTCCCAATCATCAGGCAGATATGACAAAAATCACTATTAAACAGGAAGAAATATCAAAAACACATTCAGAGGTTTTCACTAGCAGGAAAAGTATTATTTAAACATTGTTTGATGCATGAGCAACATTTCTTAAGCTAAAACTTCCTCAGAGATACAATTAGTATACTTTAAAAAAATATTTCTGTTAATAAATATAATACTAAAGGAATAAATATTTGGGAAGTAAAAGAGATAATCAATTATTGTATGCACACATATCACATTGCCAAAAAGTTTATCATTAATTTATCTGTCATCTTGAATCACATGTCATCAGGTAAGCTGATACTAGTACACCAGAAGAAAAACATATGGATTTTTCACATACATACATACCTTCTCTAAAGTGATCACTTATGACTTTCTCCTGCTGTTTTAAGAAAAATCTTGTGTGGTCAAACTTAATGTTGATGAAGTTCCAGTTAACAGCTGCAAGTATGCCCAGATGTGACAAATCTTTTAGAACAGGTGCAGCAGCAGCTTCCAAGAGACAGTATGCTTGGCACTGGCTTCCTGGATAACACAATAAAGAAAACATTGTAATAGAGTCTGGATTCAGAAAGTATTACTGGACAAAAATACATTATTGCACAAAGAAAAGCCTAAAAATCATCATCTTTGTGAAAGTTACAACTTAAATAGAAAAAGAGGCAGCCTCCTGCATCACAGAATTCAGCCACTCCTCAAAACATACAGCTGTTATTCTACCCTTTCAACAGAGCGACTCAACTCCATCTGAAACAGTTATGATTTCTTGCTCTCCTACTAAGGCTACACTATTACTTGCTTTACAACTTTTTTTTTTCTGTTTTGTAGTTTAATTTTAATCAATTTCATTTCCATTTGCTATTATAACTTTTATTCCAACAGCCGTTCTCCTTTACTGATATCACTGATATCTGATGTCTTTGCTTAGCAAGACCAGGCAAGCCAAAATTTTTGTCACATCATTCAAGGCTTCTCTAAGGTAACTGAAAAAAAAATGTTGCAAGCTTTTCAACTGTCAAACCATTTCGTATTTTGTAATTCCTGTATTTTGTAATTCCTTCTAAATTACAACTTTTTCTTGCTGTTAAAATCATGACAACAAAGAAACCAGGCTGCTTAATGCTGAATGAGCAGAAAGGGAAATACATGAAACTCCTCAGTACCAGCTTTTTGGTGCACAAGAGCTCTGTGGTTCTTCATTTTCAAAAATATACTTTTTTTTTTTTTTTTTTTTAATACAGCCCCCTGACCTATACAGTTGTTCAATTTGACTGGCAGCTGACTTCACCTAGTCATTTCCTGAGAACAATTAGTTAACTCATATTTTCACACATTCTTTTTTTTTTTTTTTTTTTTTTAAAGTGTATGTCACTACATCCAGACTTTCTGGATTTAGGTCAGATGCTGTGCACTCCTACATGAATGTGGCATTTTCTTCTCAATGCCTATTTCCAGGCATGAATCTTTACTGTTCTATTGTTAAGAAAAGTGACTATGTGAGTCTTTCTAGTCACTGTTTTGTCTATAAATTGTTTTTGATAAAGATTTCTCCATGTACGAGGCGATGATGTAACCTTCAAGGATTGTTTTATAACATTGACACCTATTAAATAGTATCTTTGCAAAATGTTACTTTTGTTTTGACTTCTGAAATGATTTTTTTTGTATTGTATTATTCTGTTGTATTAAAGAAGCCTTGTTTTCCAAATCATATAAACAGCCATTAAAGGTAAGGTCATAGCCATTATATTTTATAAATCCTTTTTACAATTGGAAACAGATGAAAATACTGTTTGTGTCTTTTACTGAATCTGTGAAGGAGACTCCCCTTAAGCAAATGGATAATCTGAATGCAATTCCATGCAAAACCAAACTATACTAAGCCTAAAACATTCATCATTATAAAATATCATGGATAGAGATCAAAGTAGGTATTTCTCCACCATTTCTGTTGTCCAGAACCACAAAACTTACTATTCTGAGTGCATGTCTTGATATAAGACCATGAAAAGTACAACAGCAAGAGTTCACAGTTTAGTCACCTGCTGAATAAAGTCATATTAGACTGCTACTTTTTAAAAGACATTTCCTACCAAAATTATTGTTATTCTCCTTTCCATCTCCAATTTTCTCATTAAAACTGTCAGAAAATATCAGCCTGAAAAGACTTAATATCTGGTGTCTTAGTTTGGACATGACTTAAAGACAGTACATTTCAGTCTGCATATGATCTCTTTCAAAAAAAAAAAACACCTGTTTTCAGGTTTTCCGTCAAAAACAACAAACATCAAGCTTAGCAATTTGCCTATTTGTTTTGTGCTAGTGGACATGCTTTAAAATAAAATGCTATTACATTGCAATGTTATGTAAGCAATATCTACACTGCAATGCTATCTACACTTTTTGGATACACTGTATACCTGATGCCTGAAGATTGACTGTGATGCTGTTTTCATTTTTCTGCTCTGCTTTTGCTACTGTTACAGTCTTGGAAACAGAACTGTCCTCTTTGGGAACATGCAAAGGCTCTTCTTCAAGCTGCAGCACTAAATTAAATTAAAATCTAAATTAAAAATTAAATCACAGGTGAATAAAAATTAAATTAAATTTTAAAAAAATTAAATCACAGGTGAATATTTACATACAAGTATCACAAGACCAGCTCAATAAACCATTTCATATATAACTGTATGCAAAAAAAAACATATTACATATTACAATTTTTTTTCCTGAACTTCTTTACTGTCCTCATGTGCCTATATGCTCTAGAAAGGCCACCATGAATAGATGATGTCTCCCAAGAAGTCAGTTGCTGTCAGCCTCCTTACAGCTGTTGCTGAGCTGTTACTATGGCTCTACAGTGTAACCCTACACTAACGCTTGTATGGTTTCATATATAGATGGAGAAAACATGCACAAGAACAAGTAAGCTGCTGTTAACTATAATGACATCAAACAAACTAAGAAAAATATGTTGTGGTATGGTCAGAACATGTTAGATATCATGGAACATGGAAACTGCAAATGGCAGAAAAGATAACAGAAGGAAAAAGCATATTGCAAACAGCCTGCTAGCACTTCTTACTGCTATCCTTTGCAACTCCTGATATCTCAACAGCTTGCTCCTTTCTTCCTTATAAATATGCATTCAAGAGCTACAGTTTCTTTCCACAAAGATGCCTTTGGCAGCTCTACCTCTTTATTGCTGAGAGGGGCTGTGGCTGTGTTGGTGGCTCCAAAACATTACTGATTAATTTTAGCTACGAAATCCAGTTTCCTCAGTAAACAAATTGACAGAAGCAGCATACAGCACCATTTATTTTTTTTCTTTTTTTTTTTTTTTTTTGATTAAGTTAAAAAATCTTCCTGATTTTGAAAAGCTATATAGGGTTCAAAACTGGGTCAATAAATTATTTTTACAACATTCCTCCCTTATATTTTCTAAATTAAGTATTGTACAGAAAGCTATCTTTAAAAAATAAGCGAAAAAGAACATCCCTAGAAGCAGTCTTGCTTTTTCTTATTTCTTCAGCTATTTTAGAACTACCCTTAATAAGAAATATTATTTGAAAGAATATGTAATAATTTACATGATTTCTATGTCATGATGCTCAGAGCTATACGTTTGAGTGGATTCTCTATATACCAGATGTTACTGATCTGCAATAATGAGGTCTCCTGTAAACATATATATTTTTATATTACATATAACTTGCTTTAACCCTCACAACCTCCTTAACTTTCATTTCTAAATGTAACAGATACTTTGCCTTTTAACACACTGGTAACTTTCTTTTTAGGAGATGTAGTTCTGCTCAAAATTCACTAGATGGTAACATAAGACCTGTTATCTTGCTCTTTGCTGGATTGTTAATTTCCGAACCCATGAAAATTTTCTTTCATAGCTATTAACATCAGTAACAGATGAATTTTAATCAGAAAATAATTGCTACATAAGCATACACTTAAAAAGATAACCTAATTATTGTTGAATTTTTACATACCAAATATCTCAACCAGATAAAGGTCTTCGACAAGATTTCTGCTATATGCTATATGTGGTGCAAAACATGTCATTTGTTTCACTACAACTTGACTATAGAGAATGAATGTAGAATATGATATCTCCCAATATTTTGTATTATTTTGTTATATTGATATATTTTATTATGTTTTTATTATATTTTGTTACACTTCATTTACTTATACATACACATATGTACATAAATATATATACAAAGGCAAGTGTGGGGTCCTGCCCCTGCAGAGGAACAACCCCCGGCACCAGGGACCTGGGGATCCTGGTGGGCAACAAGTTGACCATCAGCCAAGAGTGTGACCTTGAGGAGGCCAACTATACCCTGAGCTGCAGGAGGAAGAGCATTGTCAGCAAGGGAGGGAGGTGTTCAGTCCCCTCTACACAGCCCCGGGGAGGTCCCTGGACTCCAGATTTGTCCAGGCTGGAGCAGCCCAGTGCAAGACCGACTTGGTGCTACTGGAGCGAGTCAAGTAAAGAGCTATTAAGGTGATTAAGGGTGCGGAGCATCTCACATATGAAGAAAAGCAAAGAGAGCTGGGCCTGCTTGGCCAGGAAAAGACAACTTTGGGCAGATCTTATCAATGTGTGTAAGTGTGTATAAATATCTGAAGAGAGGCTATGAAGAGGATGGTGCCAGATTATTCTCAGTGATGTCTAGCATAGGATGAGGAGCAATGGGCACAAACTGAAACATAACTGAAACTGTTTCCTCTTAACATGAGGAAAAACTTTACTATGAAGGTGACAGGTTACCCAGAGAGGTTGTGGAGCCTGTCTCCTTGGAGACACTGAGAAGCAGTCTAGACACAATCTTGGGTAACTCTATGGGAACCTGCCTGAGCATCGGGTTTGGGCTAGATCTCCAAAGGTCCTTTCCATCCTCAACCATTCTGTGAATCTCTGAATATACCTGTTAATTTTAACAAATATTCTTCTATAAAGAAGAATGGTCTTTTAAAATATCTTTTCCCTCACCCTTATCTTCCACTTCTGCAATGTTCATCCTGAGAAGCCTGGGTCTATCTACTTCATAAGCATTGCTATCAGTGTTAGTAGCCCTGCAGACAACACGGTTTTCTTTAGCACTTGTTCTGCCCCACTATTTGATGGCATTTTCTCCACAATAAAAGACTAAAACAGTTCTTTTTAGAGAAGAAATGTAACCTTTGCTCACTCCCTCGGCTGTGCTGGCTCTACAGATCCAAGAGTAAAAAGCAATCAATTGACAACTACTGTTCTTCCCTAAAAGTCAGGAGATCTGATTGAGAACATATGAACAGAAAGGATCTGGACTAACAAAGTACTATTTAGAGGTGCTTTTAAAAACAGGACATGTGCACATTTTATTAGAACAGACTAAAATATTCAAAGGAAAAAGACTAAGGTATGATCCTTAGCAGAAAATTAGGCTGCAGAAAAAAACATAAACATGTTACCATTGCATTCAAGAAATTTTTACCCCTACAATTTTCCAAGGATGAACTAATACCTACTTTAATTGGTGCGAGAGAACAGAATTAGAACTGAAATTATGCCATAATAAACAGGTTCACCTACCTACTTCAGGACTATCTGTGTCATTTTCCTTCTCTCTTTGGGGAAATGTATTTTTAGATCTCAGCATCATAAAGGTGCTCAAAAGATCAGAGTCATCATCATCCCACGCTGTAGTCAGGGCAACAAATGATGGCTTTTGACTCCTGGGTGAACTGTCTTGCTTAAAAGATACATCTTTACAGCTGACTGATTCAGGTGATTTGGGGATCTTTTTTTCTTCATTTAAGAAACAAATAGGTCCTTCTACCTTACTCAGTTGTATATTTTCTCCAGTAAGCTCTTCTACAGATGCATTTGCACTGTGTGTTCGGACAGAAGATGCAGCACTTGCATGCAGGGAAAGTTGATGGCTTTTAGTCTCAGGGAACATGCTAAGATTAGTTTTTTTGTCCAACTGATGTTTTTCACCAGAAAGCAATTCCAGGTTTGCCATGGAATTCTCTTCAAGCCACCCTAAAAAATAAAACATAATGTCTGCATTGCAACATGCATCTTCTCCCTTCTCAGTTGATTGATTAAAGAGCAAATATTTGAAAATTTCTTCTTTCTGCCTTTCCAGGTTGTTAGAACCTAAGTTTAGAACATGTGAGCTGATTGTTCCCGTGTCAAAATTTACAGTGCTGAGAAAACAGGGAGCCATGCTACTGTTCTGAAAAATTTTCACCATCTATTTGGTATATATTCGTGTTATCTTCCTAAGAACAGAGCAGCAATGAGTTTGATTAAATGCTTAATGGAAGCTTAACAGAAAGGAAAAAAAAAGAGAGAGAAGAAATGAGGAATGCAATTAACGCTTTCTGAAAACATACCTTACTAGAATTGTAACCTTTTGTGTTGCTGCTGCGTATCCATATTATCTATGTATACAGGTATTTAAACAATTTGCAATATGGAAATAGCATTTAAGTGGCGGTTTTGTTCCATGACAGCAGCATCTACTTGTATGCTACATTTCTGAAATTTTAATCTGTCAGTTCTTGGTGTTCTACAGCCGATTTGTGCAATGCAGTCAGGTTGCGGTTATTCTAACAAAGTGTAAATGATCTTTTAAGATTTTCTTTTGAAGGTTGGCAGTAAGTATGTATTGTGGCCTATGAGAAACTTTGAAGTGTATCAACCACAACCAGAAAAAGAATCTGAATAACATCATAAATAATTCTCACTGTAGCCTATTCTCACCATTGGTCTTTAAGCAGGTAAGGCAACATGAACATCTGCTTTATCAAGATACTTAATGTGTGATCAGTCACCAAACTAATATGCAATTTAAATATATAATTATTGTTCATTAAGAACTCTTCTTGTATGAGACTGTATTGTTAACATACATGGTTTGTGAAATGTGTGTATGTATGTGTCCATAGCAATAGAAGAGATAGCTTTGTATGTAGTTAAATACAAGTTTTTTGTCCTTTTAATTTGCTCTAACTTTCCAAAAGTAGATCTTAACACAATAGCGTTTCTATTTTATATTGATATAATAGATTTTACTCCTTAGAGTAAGCAATCTTCATATCTACCTTGTAGAAAGTATGTGACTGTCACTGTGCAATTTTCTGTTGAAGCACTTGTCCTTGCCTTTTTAACACTAAAAGCTTTGAGGGAAGAAAAAACAAAACATACTTACATTCTAGCTGATATGATGTAAATGAGGAGAATGTTTCTACTTCCGTGGGAAAAAAAATATTTGTACTACTAGAATCTAGACTTAATTGCTCTAAAGTCTCTAAGGAGACTGGTCTTAATCCTATATGAAGCCACCAGTCCGCTTCTAGTGAGCTAAGTATCAGTGTTTCTGTGTCAGCAGATAGTAGTTCTTTCACTTCTGCAAGCGAATGATGTTGACAGGTAAGCTTGACAGTCTGACACTCTGAAGAAAGAGACATAAAGAAATAACATTAATATTTGAGAAATATGAAAACAGTGTCATTTTGAAAACAAATGCCCCCAAGTACTTGTTTCTAGTATATATATTCCCTGGTTTTACTTTCACTAGCAAATCAGTATCCCTTATTGGACAAATTTACAAATTAATTGAACAACATAACAGGTCATTTACTCAATCCAGGAACTGTAAAACAAAGACAACATGAAATTAAAAGTAGTGGTAATGAGTACTATGAGGCTGTCAGAATGCTGTCCATGGCTTTTTTTTTTTTTTTTTTTGGATAGAATTTGTTTCATAACAGGTGCTCTGGTATTGTCAGCACATAACTTATTGTTTTTTTCCAACTTCAAGGGCTAAGAGAAGAAATGCTCATTCCTCATTATATTTTTTACTCTATCACCACCACATATGTGGAAGCCTTCAACAACAATTAGAAAATCTACGCCTTACCTTTAAGCAAAAGAGATTTCATATCATCCCGGTACTTCTCTGACTGCCAAACCAAACATTCTAAGTATTCCCTTGAGGGATCTGTAATAAAAATACTAAGAACAACATTAAAAACAAGACTTGGAGGAATGAAATTTAACAGCATTATCTGTTGAATTACCAATCCAATTGATTTATACAAAATTACTCTGTAAAAACAAGCAATTTCTCCCTAAACTTCTCATTTGTTTATTTACTGAGTCATTTGTCTATTCATGATTTTTTTTGTGTGTATGTGCATATATACATATAAAGTGGTCTTCAAACAAGACCACTGTCATCAGGTGTAGGAGAAATCACAAAGGCTGGGCATATAACTTATGAATTAAAACTATATTGAAAGATAATTTTCTGTAGATTGGTCTCCCTTCCCCAGAAAGATATTTTAAACCTTCCTCCTTATGGCAACAAAACAAAGGTTAGTTTCACAAACAAGATGAGATGCATGTCTTCTTTGTCTTCTGGAGATTTTGTAGGTGTTGCTGCTCCCCAAATACTTATTACTCCAAAAGTAAAACTAAATTTTCAGACTATTAAGCCTCCAAGGAGAAAGACAGTCCTACAATAGGAGGCTGCATTTCTTTTTCAAAGAAGGTCACAGATATGGATTGTGCCCTCTGTGAAAAAAATACAGAGAGTACAGCCTCTCTGTAAAACACTTCCCTTTCTTTAAGGTAAAACACAAAGTAAATACAACTATCTAAAAGAATATGACCAGAAACTAATACAATAAAGTTATGTTTGCACTAATTGAAGAGCATTTTAAGATAACATTTATTTCTACAAAGTTTTCAATACCTGTTACCAGAAAGAGGTTCCTCTTGGAGTACTGTATTCAGAAAATTCAACTGAGATCTTTGTTGTCTGTAAGGAGGGCTTAAAGGTACTTCCATTTCCTCTTTCAGATATGCAGCATATTCAGCTGGAAATTGCATAAAATTCACCCCCATCCCACCAAAAAAATGTGTTGTTATTCAACATACATGTGATGAAATGTACGTATTTGTGAATTGTATTACACTGTGAAGCTTTGTATTAATACATAAAACCTATCTGCAGGACAATTAATAAATTTAAGGATAATTACTCTGTTGAGTAGCATGGAACTTCTGGAACTTCAAAGATGAGATTAATTCCAAGTTTCTATTTTAAAGCAGCACACATACAAGCCTGAGATGTTAAAAAAATCCCATGCAAGTCACTTATCTCATGTCTTTCTTCCTAAGTAGATGAAAAGTAGACGTTTTAATATGCTACTTCTTTTTCAGACATTGAAAAAGAAAAGTGTTTATACAAGCTGGTAATTCCACTAAAAAAAGACTTGCATATAGGGGTTTGCAAGTCTCCATCCTAAAGACCTTTAAAGAAAAAAGATATGGAAGCTGCCCAAGTCCTGCTGAATGAGTCTGGCTTGATTCAGTGGTACAGCCAAGCCAGCAAGCCAGTAACACAGGTTACAAGGACGATCAGGGGCCTGGAACATCTGCCCTATGAGGAGAGGCTGAGGGAGCTGGGCCTGTTCAGCCTGGAGAAG
>JAWLRI010000168.1:840534-853347 GCA_034781795.1 Crypturellus tataupa | reverse complement strand
ATCACAGAATTGTTGAGGTTGGAAGGTTATACTGTAAGCTAAAGTCATGTTTGCGTGATATTTTTTTCAAGTTAATAAGGTGGATATATAGAATTTCCTAAGACCAACATATGTGGAGGCAGAGTTCAACTCACACAAAGCAAAATTCAATGCTTCCAGTTTACATCAGTGGAAAAATAGCTGACTACTTGATTTTATTTCTTGATCACACAGCTATACTGAACCAAAAATGTAACTCTAGAACTTCTGTAACTCTACAAGTTTGTAACTGGGCCCAATAGGGAAATCTTAAATATTTCTTGTATCCTCAGTTATTCCTTTTCAAAGAGCTTACCTAGAACCTTAGCTAACTTTAAACTGTGTTCTTTCCACAATCTGAATCAATTTGCCTTAACTTTCTGTTGCCATCTCTAATAGTGAGGCTGTTAGATTAAAATATATGTATATGTATATATATAGCAAAGCTATTGAAGTGCAAAAAGTATGGACAATACTTGCAGCTAAAAGCAATACAAAGCAAGTGCAAAGCTGTGCTTCACTTTTAAAACACTTGAAAGAAGTATAGCATTTATATTTCTTTATATTACAAGCACAAAATAGTAGATTTCAAAAAGCAAATGTTCTGATCTTAAATACGTGGCAAACACATACCCCAAAACAGGATAGGGGGGCAATTACTTTAAGAATTTATTTAAAATCATATTACTGGATTTATCCTGTCTTCCTACCTGACTCAAAGAAATCCAAGGCACTTGTATTACTGTAATAAACCTTTTCTGCTTTGGAACAGTATTTGGAAATTTCTGATTTCTTCACAATTTCTGCATTGAGAGATGAAAACAGATTTTAAAATATGTTATACTCAGCCATTTATTTATTTTTCCTACCAGAATATTTTTTTCAGGATTTTTTTTCCCACTGGATCTCCATTTTACTGGATTTCTGTAAATTTGTCACTATTAAGAACTACCAGTGCATTTAGCAACCCTACTAATACCACAGAGGCCATCATAGAGGACCAGAGCAGTGCACAATTTTGTCCCTTGACAAGTTGTGAAACAAAAGCAATATAGGATAGTCTTGTCAAGATTAAGTGTTTTGGGCCACTATCTGACTTACTCAAAGTATGACTGCAGTGATGTGACTTCTGGAACAAACTGGAAGTCTCCATGTATTTCACTAAGTTTGCCTATGCATTTTTTTCTATTAAAATGACAAAAACAAAACAAATAGTCTCTATATAAAATCTCCAGACCTCTGCAGTAGAAGTATATTTATTTGGTTTAGTACTGGAACACGGTATGTAGGTACTAAATGTAGCAGACAAATGTATATGGAACTTCCCAGACAAACAAAAACATGCTTTTAAAGTTTTGTCTTATGTTTAATACGTGACTGGATTACCCAGAACTGCTGCCCTAGCAGAAGCTGAATTCAAATGTATATATTTAAAAGCACCAATCTTGCTTCTTTGAGCAACACTGGCCTGTCCAACTGAGTAAAGAAGTGACTTTTCTGTCAAAATTAAAACTTAGGAGAATGTCTTTATCTCTTAAGTCTAAAGATATTGACTTACATATCAATTCAATAGCCAATAATTGTCATTAAGGATGTATTTCTTATCTGTAACATAAAAGCATTTAGTAACTTCTGAAAGTCCTTTAAATAAGTCAATATTGTAATTCACAATGTCCTGTTTATCCATGGAAATCTTCACCTTTTTTTTTCCCCAGAAATCTGCTTTGACTTTTGACATTATAAGTCATTGGAAGCCATTTACAAGCAATTGGCATTACATGCAATTATTTATACAGCATGACTGTACTACTTATAATCCTTTTCAGTATATCTCTGGAAGTAAATCTAATTACAAGTAAGAAAATCTTATTTATCTATTTATTTAGTTAATTTATTTTATTTAAACTTGATTATTGAAATTATAGTCTTCATGGAGGACCAGACATTAGGAATTATGGTTCATTTAATTTCAAGATTACAACATAACTCTGACCAGGACAAATAGCATCGCAGACAAATAGATCACTTCCTCTTGGCTATTTGAGGTAACATTTCTAATATCCTGAAATCAATGTGCAGCAAATTCATAGCTTCATATATAGAATCCCTCTTTGTCAGACTCTATATTATGATGTAAATTATACGTGAATTGAAAACAACAGCAACACTGAGTTAAATCTCTTCAAAAAGAGTAAAATCAGGTCAAGTATATAAGAAACCAACTCTCACTTTCTTTGATCAACTCTTCAAATGTGGCTTCATCACCCATAGTTTCTGGAGATAATTTTAACAACTCTTTCAGTTTCAAATATGATGGAATCTTCGTTTCCAATCCAATCATTCTGTAGCCTTCCAACTCAACAGGCAACATCAAATACTGAAAAATGAGTAAGTAAATTCTTGGTTTCTCTTGATTCTACCTAAAAGTTTCATCATTTTTTTCTAAATCCTGAAGTAGTTTCATTCTGTGAAGATCTAAAAGGTTTTAACAACAATGTCATATGATTTGTGCACAGAACAAACAAAGTTTAGTTCAGGATAAGATAAAAAAAAAGACAGAGTAAAATAATGTTACAATATTTCAAAATGAGTCAGTAGAGTAAGATGAGCAGGTATGAACTTAGGTTCAGACAGGAGTGCTGGATAGGAATCCAGCAATATCCTCAAATTTATTTCACTGAAAATTTGGTATGCAATGGCACCATTATCAGCATTGTTACTGGCACTAAAACATATTTCCCCAATGGTGTGAGACTATAACTGTAATTATTTTTTGGTTATGCTGAATAAGGACCCATCACAAATACTCTGAAGCTATTTCCGATGCTCAAAATTTTCCCTAGAATCTTCTAAGCCCCATTTTTCCTCCACATTGCTGACACTGTAGAATCATGAAGTGTCTCAATGTATATTTTCATGTGGAATATTGGGAAAAAACCCACCCAAAACATTCCACATCATGGCTTTTTATTCTGGTTTATTTCTGCTATTAGTGTAACGGTACTTACACAAAAATGCCAGTACATCAGATCCCAGCAAAAACAGCTGTCTTCTTAAGTGGGAATTCATAATAAAGATATCCAGGAATTTTAAATATGTGTATAATAATAGAGGTTTTTATCTCAGAAATTGGAAGGTTTCAAATATTTTGTGAGTATGAGAAGAATTCAGTGAAATGTCTTGCAGTTAAAAAAGTAAAATAGTGCATAATAATCAATAATATAACTGACAAGAAACAACTTTGTAATACCTCTTCATCTTTTAAAGACATTGGACTGAAGTTTTCCTTAATTCCCTGAAATTCTGTTTTATTCTCCTGTGTCTCCATTTCCTTTTGGAATGTCAAACATTTCCTTTAAAAGAACATAAAATGAAGCAAGTGACTTCTCTTGATTATATCATATGTAAGATTAGAAGTCCTTACAGTAGCCTTGATAACTATATATATGGGAAATTCTTTCTTTTAAGCCCATGTTTTGCTAGGAAAACAATTCCAAGAAATGCTGCCACAAGATGTCTTCCTAAATAAAATAAATTTTCAAGAAAATTGTACAAGTATAAGATTGGGATTCCTATTTGAAAAATACAAGAGCATAAAACTTGTTAACTGGTCTAACATTTAAGTCCACTATCATGTTGAAAATCTTTCTACAAAAGTGTCAGGAAATATTTTCTTCTAAGACTATTTTTTCTACTATATAAGAAGTATCTATAATCTATAATATTTATATCATTCAACATTTGTGAATTTTCTATTTCCAGAAATTAGTCAGCATCAAACAAGGCAGAGTATACCCCTTAAATAACAAATGAAAAATATTTTCACTGGTTAAACTTCTAAATACCAACAAGTAAAACTTTGGAGTCAGGCTATCTCTTGTCCTGGAAAACTAGGCTACAACCAGCAGGACAGATCTGATTTTTCAGAAGCCACTGGAAACTCCATTGGGCTTGCTTCCAAAGGCCATTACACTACTGAAACTGTTAAAAGAATCACTTTTCACTGGGAAAGTTACCTTGTAAATCTCTGGAACCACTACTTTATTGGATTAATATTTTAGCTTGTAAAGTATAAATTGTTCTAAGTCAAGCCATGGAATTCTCATCCAATTTTATTTTCAGCAGAAATTAGTCTGATTAAAGAATCTGATTTGAACCTGAAGGACTACAACTCACCATGGTAAAAGCATGAGCCTACTGAAAGAGGACAAACAGGGGAGGAAGAAGGAACATGCAAACTGGCCCTGTTAATTTTAGTAGCATTTTACTTATAAGTCAATAGTCAACCTGAAGAAGGCTTTTTAAAGGAGTTTTCATCACTCCTAAACTAAATCTTGATCATATTTGTTAGTTACAGAGTGTAAAAATATATTATTTGATTTATAGTGTGCAAAAATATATTATTTATTTTCTTTAATAGTATATAAAAAGTCTATCCTACCCATTTTTATCAAAGTAAGAAGAAAAGCTAAAGTTTTTACTCTTTGCAAATATAAAGAAATTGTATGTGTTTAACGTGTAATAAAAGTTAAGAATGTTTAATGTATAACAAAAGTTAAGATTTCAAAATGCTAATGATATTACACAGGAACTATTGTTTATATTAAATAATATACAGCAATTTTGCATATACCTGAAAATAGTTTCTTCTGTTAAATTCTTTCCTTCAGAATCTACAAGGGGATCTTTCACTAAAAAAAACTGTAGTCTCTCCACAAGGGCATATAAAGTAGGGAGTTTTTTACCATAATTTTCAAGATTATCAACAAAAATAAGTTCATCTTCAACATATAAATCTGAAATTAAATAAATACATTAGCAAACCATATAAAAATAATAGCATTACTATAATTGTTGAACAGCTATTGAAATGCTATATACATTAGCAATATGGTATTTTTTTACTTCATATGCTTTACCATTTAAGCCTAGATTTCCCCTGTTCATCTAATTAGCTCTGGTTCTTGCCTGCTTCCTTTTTTGTTGTATGTAATACTTGTTAAAAGTAATTATTTATTATCAGTCCCTTGTTTGCATTATCAACTTATCATCCTAAAGGAGCTGTAGAGGTTCATTTTGAGTAACTTTTCTCAGTGCCACTTACATCACTGAATTACTTACTTGTTGCCCATTACTTAGTATGGAAGGATCCCTTTCTTTTGCTAACTTGGAGGCCTCCCAATTCCCACATTCCTCCTTCATTCCTTGGATGACTCCTTTCACTCCTAATGGCTACAAAATGATAGACAGCCTTTATGGGCCCTCAAACTATTCAGATATTCTATGCAGCATAACACAAATAGCTCCCTATAAGGATATTTATCAACTCAAAGATATATGGTTGCTACAATGTACCTGGGTTTAATGAAATGACCAGTTCAGGGAGGATACTAAAACTTTTATTAGCCCACTTGGTAGCCTATCTGAAACTTACTTGTTTTTGTGCTGCCAGCAGAGACAAAATAACTCACAAATCTTTCAAAAGGGCAGCTTTCCATAATGTTATAATAAAATTTTCCCTCAAAAATTAATTTTTACTTTATCATTTTACTTTACTTTTTACTTCTTGAATACAACAGTAAGCTAGAACTTTTTTACAGTTAATATGCTAATTACACTGATAGGTTTTTGTAGACTTTAATTCAATAAACAAGTCAACAAATTAGGGCAGAGTTTAATGTACTCTTACAAAAGGAAAATCTAGTCTGTTACTTTCCTAGTTCTTTTGTTTAAGTCAAGTAATTATAATTTTTATAGCTTTAAAAATACAAAATATGTTATGAGTTTCGTGCTCATTTTTTCCTTCCAGACACTCCTATCAATGGAAATTTAGAGGTTGTTTCTAGGAAAGTAAAAATTAAGAAATGAAAAACGATCTGAATTCCTCTTATACTCTTTGTAAAGATATCTTATATATAAAACTTTTATCAGTTATGGAGCCCTTGAACAACACTTATCCTGCCATAGGCCTATCTTAGGAAAAACATCAGAAAATACTTACTGTGATGAATTAAGATTAGTGTCTTTCAATAATTAACTATAATATATTTTCATTATTGATCCTATATCTCTAGTAAATGTTATCTTGTACAATGCTGTGTCAAGAGCCAGCTGTTCTCCCTATGTGATTGTGAAATAAAGCTCTTAGTAAATAATTAAATTACTTTCCTATATTAATCTATTTAGAAGTCGAACCCCTCCTGCCAAATCCTTAATTTAAAAAAAAAAGGAATAATAAGCGTCAGTGTAGTTGAATCAAGAACTTCTTCAGCATTTTGACTTCTGTGATCAAAATTTCAGAATTTATTCTATGCTTTAGCCTCTACAGAGCAGAACATTTCAGAAAACACAGAACACTACCCCACATCATCTCTCTTTATTCCAGCTATAAAGCCAAAATCCTTTCCTTTTTTATGCATAATCCTTTCCCTCCTTTATATGGTAAAAGAACATGCACAGGGATCTGATTTTGATAGATCTGTTGATCTGAACAGAAAGGTCATGACCATTTTGATCAATGTCCGACAGAGTCTACTGTAATTATTGTGCTTCTTTTTGTACACTTTCTGCCACATGTTTAATCAACATGAAATTTCTTTTGACTTGCAACTATCTTGCTGTGTTCACACAAACCCAGCTTCTCCACAGACTAAATCCCTCTTCAGTGGTTAAAACACTGAAATGACAAAATGTGCAGTCACCCAAATGGTCTCTTCAGCTTCTATGGATACTGTACTAAAAATTATGGAACTTATCAATCTAACATCATAAAGAGATAGAAAATGGTAAAATAAATACTTAACCTTGACATTGTTCTTTAAGTTCGATGGCACAGCCAGTCTTTAAATATTTGTCTTCAGTGAATTCCTCTTTATAAATGTCTTTCACTTGTAAATAAACTGCTTCTATGTCAGTCTGAGAACAGGGATTTGAACTTGGAATAACTTCTATTAATTCATTATTAATATTGAACTTTATACAAGATATAGGTTTCCTAAAAAATAGAAAAAAAATCTGATATTTAAATTATTCTAAGAATACTTTCTGAAAGATAAAGCTGACTTCCCTGACCCTTCAGTGAAATCACTGCACTGAAAAAAAAGATACTCAAGAACTTTGATAATCACCATTTCACAGGAAAAGTTTGGAAACATCTCTATGGTCAAATTGTTTTTATTTTTTTAATTTTTGTCCAAGAAATAAAGTTTCTCAGCACAAAATTGAGCAAAAGGATAACAATTGCAATGCCAAATCTGCAAAATCATAGCATTTACAACACAAACTTGTTGCTTTGTTACACAATGCCTTAATGTTTATTGTTTCTCTGTTTCTATGATTTGGCCCTGACAGAGCAAAAAATACAAATAATTCCCCAAGAAGCAATCAACTTCCTTAACCAAGTCCCATGAGTTGCATATTAACAAGAAAAGGTAACTTCTCCACAGACTATTTCATCTTCATTAACTCAGGATCCAAGAGTTGCATAGATTGAGGAAGTTATCAGTCCTTTTCATTGTACGGAAAAGGTTTTCTTTCAGATATCTGCCATGTATGCCCCCTTTTTCCAGTTATCTTCTATCCTAAACAACATTTTTTTTGAAGAGAACCACACTTCCTTTTTATGCCATACCACATGTACAAACAATTCATCTTTCCATGTTATCGACAATATCCTCATTTACTTTGGGGCTCTGATCAGTTCCGTGAGCTTGATCATTCCTGCTCCATGAATAAGAAGAGGTTTATACAGAAAAAATAGTATGTAGTGATGCAACTAAATACAGTATCACAAGAAAATCACAGAAGAATGCCACAGTACGGTACTGGAAAACATGGCATTGGCATTTCCTAAACATAATTGCATAATACTGCAATACAAGTTTTCTGCTTCATGAACCTATTTTAATGAAATTACAAATATAATATAGATTTCGGTCTAGGCTGTAAAACTGTAAATGTAATTTCACCATTTTTCCCACCAACAGAATCTTGAGAGCAGAAATTCACATAATTTGCCAGCTTCATTCAAACATTTCTTTTAATGTTCTATGCAAACTATGAAGGTTCAGACTGGTATTTCAGAGGTAACCCAATATTCATATTATATTGCCATACTATCCATTTCCAATGTTATTATTTAAATTTTAAAATAAATTATTTCTACCTATCATTGTTTTGCAAGTTTGACTTTTTCTAGCTTCCCTTAACACCTTTATAGAGGTTTAGAAGTAGCCTTTTAAAACAGGCTCTAGATGAGATAATGGCTTTTTTAAAGAGGGCAGGAGGCAAAATGTTCTCATGGTATATTTTTATGATTGTGTACTGATTTTAGGGATCTCCTCTAAGGGCAGACATATATTGCAAAATCAATTTTAAAAAAAAATAGTAAGAAAGTAAACAACTTCATAAAAACATAGTACTATTTTTAGTGAAAAAGCTTCACACACTTGCATGCAATGTGTTCTTACAATTGATAGAAAACATTTCTATATTGTTACCATCATTAGCTTAAGAGTTACAAAGTACTTGAATGATACCAAAGAATCTGTGTATGTTTTTAATTTAAGGTTACTAACTTTTCTAGGAAATCCTCCACAGATAAACTTTTCTTCCATAGATCCAATACAGAAATATCTGTCATGTTCTGTGTTGAAATAACAGAGGCTGAAACAGAAGCAAAAGTAAAATCAAACAAAACTATGAGATTTTATATATTGGAAAAAAACATTGCAGAGGCTCACAAAACTATGGCTTATATCTACAGAATATAAAAATGCTTTTATTTTCCATTATCAACAATAACTAAAAAGGTATCAAAAAGATGTAAATATTTTCTTTTTTTTTTTTGACCTTTACATTTGGAAATTCCCCTCCTCTAATTTTGAGTACCTCAAAATCTCAAAATAATTTTGCAAACATCTCCCCACTAAACAGATGCTCTTTTACTCGTCTTTTATCATTTTTCATCTCCTTTTACTTGTTTCCTTTCCTTCCACAACTGCATACCCCTCACAGACTGTACTGTATTTGATTAATTCAGCAGTATATTTTCAGAGCTTTTATAAAGTAATCAATTACCCTTATTGGTGATGTTATACATAAATAAATATCAACTACCCATTTGTTTCTGCTTTGGAAATGAACGCATGCTATCTGCAAGTGCCTCCATTGCTCTACTGCTGTTCTTGGAAATACTGTCCTTTTTAGCAGATGCAGCATGTTATGCCCAAACACCAGCTTTTCCTTTAATCCACAGTTAATCTGAACTATATAGGACTGTGCAACCTACTTCTAGTCCATGGTCTCCTATACTGATCATCAGCAAAGAGTCCAGTGAGATGACACTTTTCATCTTGATGTAAACAGGGTGGAAAGCAGAGTGACAATCGACAGATTAAAAACTTCTGCCTTGCAATGCTCTATACAAAGAAAAAGGTATGTGATAAAATTTTGACAGATAAATTTCCATTCTTCCAGGGCTCCACCTGTTTCAAAAGTCACACTGTTTTCAAGGTTTTGCTCCTTGTTTTTTATATTTATTTTTTTCAAAAACTGACAGGGTCAAATTAGGATACAAGTTGAACATTTATTGGAGTTATGTTTTTAGTATTATGTAACTTCTGCATGACAGTTCCTGTACGATATCCTTCCCTACTGATTCTCTACAATGAAAACTGACAACTAGATCTAAACCTGCTACATGTTGCTGACCACACAACAGATTAAGTAGCCTTTGAAGCAATTCTTGCAAAAGCTATTTACAGTAAAATACAGTTAGTGAAAAAAAGTTCAGAAATCAAAGAAACAGAAAAAAGGAGTTGGCAATAACGTGCCCTTATTAAAACAAGCTGTAAGGACTGCAACGTAACAGCTGCTCGAGCACACTCTGGGGTCACAAGACCTGCTGTGGTTTATGTTGAAACTCCTAAACAGATCAGTTTTGTTACACTTCCATGGGACTTACATATATTGTCAATTTGCAAAATAAAAGAAACAGGGGTTAAAGAAGAAGCTGTAGCTATGGAGGAGCCTATTGCTTGCGCAGAAAGATTACTGCTTAGTGCATGATCACATCTATGGACCCCTTCTGGTGGAAGGAGAGCACAACCCAGCACAGCTCATACGAGAGCACTCTTTACATTACCCAGATCCAGAGCAGCCTTTCAGCATGTAGGCATTTCTACGTGTTTTCACTTTTCCCACTGTCAGCATTGCTCTGCTCCTCAAAAAACCCCAAGTTTTTTTCCACTATAGCCTTTCACATGTTTTGTTCACGCAATTCAGTTTTTATTCACAGATACTACAGAAACAACAGGGGACAAAAAGTGATGGAGTACTCCGAGCCTTTCACACAAATACTGAATGCTAGCTTGTGTATTGTTGGATTTATAAAAATTATAGGATATAATGTCTATAGGATTAAGTTTCTGCTGTTTTAGCCCAATAAAATACTATGACATTATATAAGGGTGCTACAGGGAATAATTTATTCCCTCAAAGGTAAGAGATACAAACAAAGTGTTTCATGCTATGGATCTTGGTTATCACCACATATTATCACCCAAGTGCCAGGCTGAGTCGCTTTCAGCTACATAGCATGAACCCTCCCATATGTATTTGCACGCTGAACTCCCGAAGGCTCACGTCTCAGTATCTCACTCTTCCATTCACACACCAAAAACAGCTGCTCTGAGCAAAGTACCACTGTGCTGGGCAAGTTTTATTTCTTTGGCTTATACTTTCTTGCTGGAAATTTAAAAATATAAAAACTTAAATAGGAAAGGTAATGTGCTCCAGTGATAAGCAATTTATACCAACACACCGCACAAAGGTAGACAAAAAATGAACCAGGAGTACACAGGGTTGCTATGTCTTAACAAAACCCTATCTACAGAGCCCAGATATTCCTTCTATGTGTCAAAAAACAACTGCACTCAACTGCATGAAATTTGAATTACTAACACCTTACAAAGAAACACTCCTCTGTATCATCTATAGCAAATACAGTGTTTGATACCCTTGGTCTGTTGGATATTAAAGGCGCTAGAATATTAGATTAGTTTTATAGAAAAGATTACTAATTGACTTCTATGCTTTATAAGTCACAATGTCCTCTCCACTGAACAAGAAACCAGCTACATCATTAAAAGAATTAAGTTCTTATTTGCAGAAAAAATAAGTAAATCTTAAGAAATTACCATTCTCTGTATTTTTAATGTGTACCAGATTGTATTTATCTACTGCCATGTCTTGTAGAATGAGATTAATAAAGATAATAAAACCTTACCTCATATAAGTAGTCTGTTGAGTGATACTTAAAAGCTGCGAACATCATCTTTCTTGTTTTGTGATGTATTTAAGACTTCATTTGCATAAAATCACAGATTTTGTCTAAAAATAAAATACAGATTATTTCCCCCCCTTCATTATACAAAAATAACCAAAGAGAAAGTTGAAATTATAATTCACCAATAACAACTTTATAAATTCTGTTAGCACTCTGGAAGGTATTTCCCTTAGAATAATGCCTCCCTAGTAAATGCTTTCATTTAATACTCTTCTTTGGGAAGAATGTGACAAGACTAATTACAGATTATGGGCAGTTGATTTAAATCTGAGTTGTTTTTTGTGGGGAGGTTGGGGGGTGGGGAGGATTTTCCTCTCGCTGTCACAGTTAGTTTCATGGAAAAAAATCAAAACATTAAGTGAATGTAAGCATACAAAACACTTCTCCTGAATTATGAGAATCTTAAACTGTAATTATGACACCCAAACTCATCAATTTAATGGGTTCTAGTTTAACAATAGTACTTTAACTATTTACAACATTAGCTTTGCACTGACTCATGTGACATGAGGGGACTTTTAAAAATTTGTCTCAGTTTTAGGAAGAAAGTGAGGATCATTCAGGCTGCTTGGGACTGCAGGCCTCTGGACAAAGGCTCTGTTGGGCACGAGGAGTGCGACGGGAACTGCTCCACAACAGAGAGGATATGTGCACAAAATATGTTATATTCCTGCCCTGGTATGCGTAAGGTAAGACATTCTTCGTTGTTAATTGTAACTAGTATGAGAATCAACGCTAAAGTAAGTATTTTTTTTTTCCGAAACTGTATGATGTAAATAAAATATAGTGCTACTACCTGAAATGATGGGGTGAGCAGGGACTTTCGGGACTCAAAGCGCTCCATCTGGTACTGCAGCTATCAGTAAAATGCAAGAGGCCAAAATTGCTTGGGTAACAATTAGGAAGATGGTAAATTTGGTTGCACACGTAACAGAACTGCAACCAAGACCTAAAAAGTCATTAGGGACTCCTTGTTTATTTGGGAAGAGTTTGGGTGGGAAAAAAAACAAAAAAAAAAAGACGTGACGCGAATGTGGGTTCAAGAAAGATGCTTAATGCTGAAGTCCAAGGAGAAAGGGAATGACGTTGCAACTTAACAGTGTGCCAGTGGCAAATGAATACTCCTAGCAGCAACAGCGTCTTTATCAGGCACGTAAAAACACCATTAGCGTGTTAGAGTTGTGTCACTTAACACCGTAACCGCCTCCCTCAGGCACAGCTTACACTTGCCGCTCTAAACAGGCAGAGGAGCAACACTTGCCTATGCGGCGCTGTGCACCTTGAAACGCTCATTAAAACGTATCCCGTTTGGTTGGCTCCCGTTTCCTTTTCCACAGGGAACACCGCTCTCCCGAACCACACGGCTCTCCCTCACGGCGCCTCCCCCCCCGCCGCGCCGCGCCGCGCCGCCTCCCAGTGGCTGCCGCCCCGCGGCGCGCGCAGGGCCC
>JAWLRI010000168.1:824437-839114 GCA_034781795.1 Crypturellus tataupa | reverse complement strand
GCGGCCGCTGCAGCGTGCGGCGGTGGCGGCGGCCGTGGCGGCCCCGGCGGCGCCTGGAGCGCGTTACGGCCGCAGGCTCCGAAGGGGGACGCGGGATGTTGGTCTGGCCGTGTGCGGGAGAAAACTGCACGTTTACAACGTTTACAGAGCCGATGAAAGAAACACTTAACACTAGCGGATCCGTTGATCTAAAACAAAGGTCGCCCCGCCGTCCCCTTTGCGTTGAGATAAAATCTCTCTCGGTGTGAGGGCTGCGGTTAATGAGTCACCCTGCCCGATTCCTGAGTTCCACCTCTGGGACTGCCTCCATTTTAAGGGTTTCCTGGTGAAAAGGGCTGAGCGAGATGGTTGGCTTTCAAAGCAGGGGTACCTGAAACTTGTCCTTTTCCCAGCCTGTCCTGGTGAACAGAAATAGCGGTGAGAAACAGGATTTAATATCCGAAAATGCTTGCTTTTCGTGTGCTCAAAAAACATGAAATGTCATTTTATACAACAAACTCTGCGCTTTTTGGTGCAGCTTTGTCTTTGGCTGCCTGAGTTGTGCAGACTGACGCCTCGCTAGACAGTCCTAGCATTAAATTTCAGCCTGGGTTCAGGCCCTGGCTAATCCCTGGACGGATATGGAAGATCGCAGCTAGGAGCGAGAATTCCTCTTCTCCCAGCCCTGGCTGCTTTTCCATAGGTCGCCGCTGCAGCTCGGCTCCCAGCACAGGTTTGGTCAGGCTCGATGGCTCCCCCATCCCTTTCTATCACCACAGCATTGAACGAACGTTCCCCCTTGCGCGGATATCCATGGAGGAGGCATCCCAGGTGCAGGTGTTCGTGGTAATACTGCGGCGGATGCATCTGGCATCTTGCTATGATACCCCCAGGATTCTGGAAAACCCGATCCCTCCAGAGACCCTTTGAAGGTTGCTAAAGCTCAGTTTCAAACTAGACACTAGAAACCCATATAAGGATAGATACCACTGTGGAAAATAAAAGTGGTGCTTTTCACTCTTGTTTAAAAGTTCCATGAGGTTTTGTACTTTGCGGTGGTTGAAGGACTTAATTTCAAAAATGGGCACACGCTATTTTTACCACTACAAAACGGCTATTTCCCCCCGCCCCCGCTTTTTTTTTTTTTTTTTCCTGTGAAGATATATTTAGCCCTTACAATAGTGTTTCCAAACAGAGGCATTCTGCAGATGTTTGCCAGGCAGGGAATATGTCGAAGTAGAAGCTGTACTGTTAAAGCGAGAACCCTGGCATCACAGGCAGCCTCTGGAGGCTTCGAAGATTACGATCCGAGGCAAATTCATTTTGTTTGAAATCATTTAAATTTATTTGTGTTTATTTTAATAATTTTGTTTTGTTTTGTTTGAGGCAAATTTATAAGTCGTCTTGATTGTCGTTTACAGAGAAATGGGCAATTGAAAAGATGTGGGGAAATCCCTCCAGGTAGTAAGGGCTTTGGAAGTACCTGAATAAGGTGAGAACAGGAGCAACAGCAGAGCAGGTCGGGTAGTTCTTCGCGCGTCAGGTCAGCAACCACTCAAACAAGAATGTTGTAGCTTTGGTACCCAGTGGGCAATCACATGTTTTACTTCTAAAAGTGCATGCGTCACCTTAAATGGCTGGCCCATGAAGGAGGCTGAGAGATTTATTAACGTGAACACCAAATAGCACTGGCTGTCAGGGAAAGATATAAGGGGAAGGAAGGGAAGGAAAGGGGAAGGGAGGAGATGTAAGAGAGGTAAAGAAAGGGGAGAGAAGAGGAGGGGAGAGAAGATAGAAAAGGTCTAATTTAGTTCTTTTCCCTAGTTTCCTTTCTGACATAAAGAAGCAGAAGAGACAGAAGCATGTGATCAGACACAGTGTAATGATAAAAGAGCCATCGCCGAAGGTGGCTGCATTTCCATATTCGTTCTCTGTTTTTATTTGATATTTATTTGCAATTAGATTAAAAGGCAGAGAGAAAACAAGTAGTGGTCTGTTCTTTACAAAAGGCATGTTGCACAGTCTGCACCAGGTTATCCTGATTTATTCTAAGATTGTTACATTATATATTATCCTTAATGCTTATAGGATTCTCCTTTCAAGTGCAGATTGTTCAGTCAGCAATGCAGAGGGTTGTTCTTACCAATTATTCTGGACCATATATATTTTAGCCAGTGAGGGTTATCCCATTTGATATGAAGGCATAAAAAATGATTAATTGTGTCTGGAATTAAATACACATGTTGGTGATCCAGTTTGTACACAATGAGATATTGTCACTGCCCTACTGAGTAAAAGTGCTTGTTTTTGAGAAGCCAACTTCATTATTTTAGAGAGCTGGAAAACAGAACAGTGATTTTGATAATCAAACCATTCCACAGTTGCTGTAGTTGCTACAACTATGAGGCACCTCTTACATTGATGCCACAGTATGAAGAAATATAGGTTGATCAGATTAAGCTTATCCCAGAAGTAATTATGTTCTCCTTTTTAAAATTTGTTATGGCTGGGTAAATGGACCTTTGTTTTGCAACATGGACCCCACCTAACATAATATTTCTGGCTTTTTCTTAGGTAGTTTGGATTAGATTTTATCACAAGTGATATTATCATCCATTTGATCATTTAGTCACTAAAAGACTTCATTTTGTCAGGACATCTGAAACCAGAATTGCCAAGTTCCTTAACGACAAAGATAATAATAATGCTTACAGCAAGGTAGAATTCCTGCTTAATGTTAGGGACTCTTGTGGTATTGGCAAATAGCTAGTGCTTCATAAAAGAATGAAAAACAAATAAAAAATCTGTTTTGAAACAAGGCATATGAAGACTGAACAGGAAAGCAAATAGGTGGCAAACTTGCCTCAAGTGAGAACAAATGCCAAAGCAAAATATTTTTACTTATGAATCAGAATAATGAAAGAAGAATGAAACAATACTGAATTTCTCTCCCCTGAAGAGTGTAAAATGTAGTTGGTAAGTCTAGAAATAATAGGGAAAGGGTAGCTAATGAAAAACTACAAGCTATTTTTGAAAAACATAGCTCGATGAACCAGGGCACACAGGTAATATCTACTTAGAGTGCATGAAGCATTAGGGAACTTGATTCACCATCAGAATTTATAACAGAACAATCATCCAAGCCCTAGGGATCCTGCAGCGCAGAAGGGGTTTTGTGCAGAGCAGCTGTGCACGTAGCTGAGAGCCGCTAGGGGCTGTCCTTGCCACACATCTAGATAAACAGCCTCCAGTTACAAGAGCAGCGTGGATGTGGAGGAGTCTCAGAGGGCCTGAAAGATAAAGCATTTTAGCTCTCCAGGTATCTGCCCAAATGAGGGATCTTCCTGCTTGGCCTAAGAAAACAGCTCCTCAGTCAGGAGAGAGGAGGCTCCGAAGGGGAACTGGCTTGGGTAATACTCCCTGCAGTGAGTGAAGTGCTTTTGTGAAGTTTTGATGCATTTTCTTTGCAGTTCGACTTATTTGCTTTCAAAGTAAAAAAGAAACCAATGTTAATGAAACCTATGTTATTTTATTGCCAACAGGAACTGAGTACTGCCAACCTAATACTAAGAATGCTTGTTGAAGTACATTTGCAAACTTCATTTTATACCAAGTAAAACAGGAATCAGGGTGACACTAGATGACTCTATTCCTGAGACATTTGTATGACAAGGAGACCCATTTAATGTGACTAATCCTATGAAGATGCGCTAACCTCAAACTTTCCTGCAATCATAGCAGCAGAGTTTTAGAGAGTTAAAAAAAAAAAAAGATTTTTTCCCCCAATGATTTCCTTAAGACTGCAATTTTATTATGATTCATCTTGCAAATTGAACTGAGACATTCTGTGGTAGAATAATAAGATATTATAACGTGCCGCAATTATGATAGTTACAGAAACTTGGCGAAAACATGCAAGGCACTAATTCAGAGAATATTTGTGTTTTGGCTAATTGAGACATGAGCTTGCTTTCAGTGAAAAACTACAGGCAGAACAGCTAATCTGAAGTTCTCAAGGATGAGGGAGATGCAGATTAAATTTTCAAAATTTGCAGATAATGATGGCTATTGATTAAAAACTTAAGTTTGTTGCTTAATCTACCTGTGAATCACTAAACAAAACATCAGTGGTACTTCTCCCAAGGTTCAAAGATCTGATGTTTTCTTCAGTCTGGTTGCTATTTCATAACCTTTTAATGCATTCTATTTTTTAATTAACTGTTATCAGTGATATATGCTTTTATGCTCTGTCTTCACTGGCCTTGGTTGCCTTCATTTAATTTTGTTCTCTTTCTGTATTTGTTCAGTGCATGCTGATGGTACTATTATCAGTGCCAGCTCTAGAGCAAGAAGGCAGTTCTTAAGAGTAGGTTGCTGCAATAAAGGTAATGATGTGAAAGTGGCTGGCACAGGTATCATCATGATTGCTTTATAGTTTTCTCATGATGGCCTGTGGGGCAATGGTTCACCTTGAAGACTCTGAAGCTGGCATGGCTACAGTAAGGAAGTTATTAAGTGGTAAGATATATGTGGTCTTAGAAAAGAGATTAGCCTTAACTTCAGGATTTTTTTTTCTCTTGTGATGCAATAGGTGCCCAACACATTCCTGTGCTGGAGGTGCTGCAAGAGATTTAGCATCTCAAGCAGATAATATTCACACTGTCAACTTTGTTTTAATCAGTTTGAGGTGTGTTCTTAATCTTCAGGTTTGAAAAAGAATTTCCCATAGCACTCCTCTTGTGATCATCCTGTTCTAAATGAAGGGCCACATAAGGGGAAAACAAAACAAAATAGTAGTTTATGAGGACTACCTTCCTTGTCCATTATGAGGAATACCATCTTTTTAAGTGAGCATTTTTTAAAATCTGCACATCTTAAACCATGTCCCAGCCAAAATATCAGTTGCCATAAAGTTATCTTTAAAATGGAACACTACCGTTCGAAATTGCTTGTGTATTGGGATCTGCTGCGTCTCACAGCTATTTCCTAATTTTGAATTTGTGTCCATTCGGAGGTCCGATAGAAAAGTCGCTTAGGCTTCTAGATAGTCCTTGCAATTGTAGTGGCATTTTTTTCCATCGATTTGTCAGTGTGCTCGTCACAGACAAATATTTCTAGTATGATGAGGGATAGTCAAATTCTATCTTCCATTTTAGTGTCTGAAGCGTCCCCACACCTTTGGAGTTTACAGAAACTTTAAAAGATGCAGTGTAATCCTTGAGGCAATGTTTTCTATTTTCTCCTCCTTACTTCAACATAAATTATTTGATAAGACATTTTTATTCATGTTAGATGGGGTTTGGTGACTAAGACCAAGGGAATAGCATTCTTTTGAGGGAAAAAAACAATGTCATTTTTCTATCATAGCTGTATAGATGAAGAAAAAAAATGAAGAAACTCAGGACACACTTTTCATTTGCTTGTCAGAAACAACTGCAGCAATACTTGACTCACCAAACAATGCCAGGAATACTCAGGGTCAATGATGGGGTTTTGAATCTGAGGACAAAGCGACAGCAGTGACAGCGTCTTCCCGGGCTGCTGAACTGCTTCCAGAATGATAAGCTTTTGATGATAGTCTCTCCTGGACATATAATCCAAAATAATCACAGCTTTTTGCAATGCCTGTGATATGACACACCTGATACCATCCTAATGGCTGTTTGGGGTGCACTCAGGAACCACAAGGTCTGGTATAGGGAAGGGCCATCAAGCAACAAGCCCTTGTTAAGATGTGACTTTTATGGAACTATAATAAGTAGAGCTCTATAATTAAATGTCTCAAAGCTCTACAGTGGCAGTGGTGGCCCTATGCTGAGTTCTGTCCTTACCACTAGACATAACATTGGCACACGGATCAGAGCTTACCGAAGCTCGGGAGATGTCCAAATGAAGCTTTAAGCCCGTGCCAGAGCTGTTCCTGCTGCACTTCTCAGCACCAGCAACATCTGGAGGTGAAAGGCAGCGTGTGGTCAGAATGCGTCACGTAGACCCGTAACGACAGACTGTTCCTCTTCCCTTTGCCTTTCACCTCTCATTAGCTGTTCTCAGACCGGCCAGGACATCGTCTGGTCACTGTCTTCCTCAGAAGGCATGGGAAGGAGCTCATGGAGGAGCCATGAGACTAACTGGGATGTATTGTGCTTTATTCTAAGAGATTATGTCTCATATTTCAAAATACCTGTGTGTATCCAGGCATTTTCAGGCTACCTTTCTTCAGACTTCACTTAGTCATCTGTTTAGTTTCAATTTCCACACCTGAAGGAGCTCAGAGGGAGGCTTTGTTTGGACTGGTGTTGAAGTGCCATGAAAGATAACCACTGAAAGTCTACTCTCCTCTGTTTGCTGAGGCTGGTATCACTGAAACTGTACATGCTGTAAGCGGAACATGGCCTGCATTGTGGTCTTTAGCAAAACTCCTGTGGCCACTAGCAACTTCAGGATATATTGGCCTGTATAATCTAATGACAAAGGTTTGAATTGTTAAAAAAAAAAAGACAAACCCATAGGAAATGGATTCTATAAGTACTTCACAGCACGCAGAAATGTCTAGATTGCTTTGAGGAGAAGGTGGAGTGGATTCTCCTGGTAGGCATGTTCCTATTAGCACACACAGGCTTATAGTGCCGTACAGTGCCTAATTTACTCTGGAGGAGTGGCAGTTCTGAGGATGCTGTTTGTTTAAGCTAAAAACATACAAAGTGTTTAGTTTATCTGCTAAATGCTCTTTTCTCACCTTTGGTGCCAGTCCTTACCACTCGCATGGAACCTGACTTTGAGTAAGCTATTTCATCACTTAAACTTTCCGGATCACACATGAGAAATGTCTTAATTGTTGTGAAGTTTTGTTAAGTGAGGTTTCTGCTTATGACTGCATTTAAGCAAAGGTCTTGGCACACAGACACCTCCAAGAGTATTTACCATGGAGTAGCAGAGGTAGGAAAAGTACTGTGGGAATTCAGATAATGCACTTGAGATTGCCAGGATTTTCTCCTGGAGTGAACTCAAATTAGTCCTGGTCACATCAGCACTCGTGTCCAGCAGAAGGTTTTGATAGCTTTGCAAGAACTGTCCCAGTGCTGCGGCATTGCATTTACAGTGAAAAGCAAACATGGCTTGTGCTTCACCAGGATGCAACGGCAACATGGGTCCGTCCCAGCAACTTGTGTCATTTCAGCAATGGCTCCTCACCTCATGCCTGGGACTGCCACCAAACTGAGATGCAGCTCTAGTCACTTGTCCTTCAAGTGACTTCTTGATGTCCTGTTGATTCCTCTCCTCCAGGTCTCTGTGAGTAGCGTCGCCATTTCCTCTGGGAGGGTCCTGCCCTGTCAGTTGAGGAGCTGAGTCCATTTTCAGTTGACCAAAACCAAGAGAGAGCAGCTTTGGTTAGTTCTTTCTACCTGCAGCTGATATCCCATATAGGCTTCCTGGGCCTACTTAGTCTACAAAGGGTCATACTATTTTTAAATGAAGACCTGAAAAGTCAACTTTATAAAAGACTAAGTTTAAAATTCAAACACCATCTTTCTGACCTGTGATTACAGAACTATCAAGGCTCTTCAGTCATACCATGCCAACTAATCCCATTCTGTCATCACCTCCCTGGCATTTTCATGTGTCATGTTGAGTGTCCTTGTATTACTGTCCCAGTAAATTACACAATTAGCAAATAATTGGAGTGATATACAGTGCATGTTTTGCAATTTACAGTGACGAGGCAAGAATGAGAAGGCTGTGCAAGAAGAGCTTTGCGTCACACAGCTGGTACATCTTCACAGCGCAGAGGGCAGGTAAAGACACGTAAGGCTCTGACATACCTATCTGCTGCAACCTCAATATGTCACATCATAGTGTGGATGTCTCACTTTAACACATCAGCCAGAAGTTTTCAGATTTCCAGAATCCATGAAGCTAGTGGTGCCTTTTGTTATGTAATGTGGCATTTCCGTGATTGTGTAAAATTAAGGTAAGCCTTTTACAATATCCCTTGGCAGTCTGGGAAATCCAGCTGAAGTTGCAGTCCAGTCAACGCCCCTTCCATTGGCTGAGCAGAGTGACACAAACAGAATTACTATGCAAGAGAATTCCTGAGTAACAAAGATGTAAAGAGCAAATTTATATTTATAAATATACAGAGGAACAAACCTAATAAGACTTCTTTTTATATTTTCACTAATTAAAGTGAGAGGAACAAAGCAAAATACAATTTAGTGATACTTCTGATGGTTATGTGATATTTTGATATCTAGATAGATATTTGAATATATTTTGTCTAGTTTTATACTACGCAATTTGTCTTTTTTTTTTTTTGATGAATATTACAGTATTACAGTAGTTCAGAAATCTGGTGCAAGCAGGGTCACCATTGCACATGCACCTGATGCACCAAGCACGTCTTGGATCCAAGCATGCTTATAATCAAAGCATGTCTTTCTCAGTCAGACTCAGGATTTTATGCAAGATGTTTAGAGACCTGCGTATGTTTGGGAGAGAAAAATATTTTTAAGATTACAACACACTTTGTGTTACAGACTCAGCTCCTGGTGGTTTGTGCTGTAGATTCACCTTTCACCTAATATTTACATCTGCAAAATAGTCTTGAAATCCCATGTCTTGAGATGACATTTTTACTGTCTGGAAGATTTATCACAAGGTAGGACACAGATGAGCCAGGTTGTTTTTTGCCTTGGTCTGCCAAAATCCACGCCTACTCATTGCTTAGCTGTATGAAACTTGGTGACAAAAAGCTCCACCTCTGTTTTTTGTGACTAATTCTGTATTATTTTATCTGTCATCTAAATGAACTCATAACAATAAAGAACCCATCCTCAACAGTTTGCAGTTTAGGTCGGATATAATATAGGAAAGTGACACGACGCAAAAATATTGAAATAGGGAGCATTATTAGTGAAAGGTAATGGATTTCTTATTCACTACTATGTGTGCATTAAGCCTATTACTGTTTTAATAGAATACTGTTTTTGTAGATACTGATTTTGTCTCCCTACATCTGCAAGACGTCACTACAGTTTATGAGCAGCCCCATTGAAAACCTTTAATCAGGAGTCGGCAGGACCCTGACTAGCCTTGGGAAACATGCCCAGCAAGGAAGTGTTTTGATTTTGGTGGGAGATCATTGTCTTAAGGAAGGAAAAAATGGCTTCTAGAAAATTTAATAGTGAAAATGGTAGAAAAGTAAAGTAACTACCTAAGTGAATCTGAAATCTCTATTTATTGTTTTAAATCATGTGTGGTACATCTCTGAAAGAATTGTCACCACAAGAAATGATCGTAAAATTATTATAAATGTGTGTGTCATGGAATATCATAGGAATCAGTAAGGAGAACTGTAATGAGGTGGCTGAAGAGAGGTCTAATATTGCACCAGGGTTATATCTCCATCACTCAGGAGCAAAATAGAGTTAAAAGCCTCCTCTTCTGCACATATCTTTAACACAGAAACCCTGGCACGTTGGTGTGGCTAGGCTAAGCAGAGGTGCTTGTGCCCTTGCTCTGTCTGTGCCTCTGCTCACACTGTCCCAGGGCAGGGTGGATGCCTGTCCATGCTGGATGCCTTGGGGGTCCTCTCAGCCCCTTTCTCCTACCTTCCTCGGGTCCTTGGGACAGCAACTCAACCCTCACCCATATAAGTGGTCCCCATAACTTGGTGACTTAATGACAGCGTACTTATCACCTCCTCCAGGTAGCTGGTGAAATGCTGAGGAGAACAAGTCCTTGGATGTACCTTGTGGGACTCCAGTTGTCACCTACCGCCATGGAAGATAGGATCCATTCACCACCATCCTCTGAGTCAGACTACCCAGCCAGGCATTTACCTACTGGTTGTCCACCTGCCCAGGCTATCGCATCCCAGCTTGGATACAAGAACATTGTGGGAGAGACAGTTGAAAGCCTTGTTCAAGTTAATGACATGCCTTTCTCACCACAGTTCTTTTATCTCAGAAGGCAACCAGCTGGGTCCAGCATGACTTACCCCAGGCCAACTTATACTCACTTCTGCTATTACTGACTTGATATACCTAGTGCTTCAAAATGACTTGCTCTGTGACTTTCACTACCAGCAAAGCGAGTCTGAGAATTCCTCAGAATGTACTTTTAACCTTTTTTTACATCTTACGAGTAGTATCTGGGAGTGATGGGAAAATAACACTATTGCAAAATGCTTTTTTTAATGCTGTGTTTCCAACTACTTGGAGCAGAAACCAATGTTGAGGGACCAGTAGTGTAACAGGATAGATAAAATGTCTAGAAGTAAAGCTAAACAAATTCAGATTGGATGTATGGCATCAATTTTTAACAATGAAGTCGCCTAATGTCTGGAAAACTCACTTAACCTGATACTCTTTATTTTCCCCAGAACTAGAGCCTTGCTTATGAGAAGTACAAAAGTGCTTAAAGAAGGTGAAGACTTGATGCAGAAATTGCTGAGTAAGTTTCTCTGAACTCCTCTGTATGGAATGTCAGTTTCAGGTCATTCTATCCTCTCAAGTTTTGTGCTAGTACCATTTAGCAAAGCATTTGCCCAGTGTCACATAGTTATTTTTAAAGATCTTACCATCAAAGCAAATGCTGGCAAGTGTGGGTCTCCTACTTAAAATCATATAAATCAAATTAATATTTGCTGAGTTACATACATCTAAACTAACAGAGACGTTTTCTGACATCTGAGACAGAGAATTGCTGTCATGACTTCCTAACACTTGGGATGCAATTCAGGTTTCAAGTGAGTGAGGTGAGTCAGTATAGGAAACCAATCTAGGATAAAATTATTCACTTACGTTTTGGTGGGGCTCATTTTCTGCCAACTTAGATGTGTGTGATCAAGCTGGTTAGACAAGCACCAATACTAGTGAAAGAACAGAAGCATGCACAAAGGAACGGGAGTGGGGAGCAGTGCAACAGAATGATGTGTCTTCAGCAGGTGCCAAAATTGGTGCAGTTCAAATGTACCATGTCCTAACACTGTGAGCTGTTTTTCCTTAAGTTGACCAGGCAGTCATGATTATGCTTCCCCTTCTCTTGAGGCAAAGATGAGAAAGAGCTGGTGTTATTTTTGTTACTAGTTATTGTGTGTATTGTATATGTGCCTCACCAGGCATGGTGTGTGGGTGGCCACACCTCACCTAGGGAATTACCCCACAGAAGACATTCCTAGTAGCTGAATCATTTTTATATCTGCTAGGCATAGCTGGAGTAGCTTCTGAGGGACATAATGGCTCTTGAGTCCCACCCTTTAATTCTGGACAGGTGGAACTTATTTAGGCACAGCTTGTCAAGTGGCATGGCATGCAGACACCTCAGTGACAAGGCAATGCATAGACTCATAAACAGGTAGGGAGATCAGTCGGTTTCTAGGGACCCAAATAGCAACACTTACCATGCTTTCTATATATGACTCTGGTTAAACATTACCTTGTTAATCAAACAAGAATGTGAGTTGACAGTACCTTTCCTCCAACAGCAAAAAGAGGTGGCCACCCTCCAACCCTGGTGGCTCACTCCTGCCTGCTGCGTCACCCTTCCTCGTGCAATGGTAGGCTGCACTTCTGAAACGATCTGCGTCTCAAATCAACCCTTTCAAACAGAAAAAGTGGTTAATGCTTAACCAAAGGGACTTGGAAAGCCTGGCACATCCATGCAGGCGCAGGGAGCACCTCGATACACCAGCCGCAGGGCAGGAGGAATGGGGAAGCAGGAACATCTCGGGCTAGCTTCATCCTTCGAGTAAACACACCGCTGAATCATCCCCTTTCATTGTGATGAGAAAATATGAGAAGATACTTAATTGCAGGACAAACTATCCAAGTACTACCACTGTGTAAAAGACTATAATTATAGTAATGTTCCACAAATTAATACAATACTTAGAATACTGTAGCTACACAATGATGTTCTTGATGGCTGTGTGCTCTCCCAGGACGCAGCCTGCCTACTAGATGGTACAACATCTAGTTCTTCTACCCTTCCATTATCCTACCAGTTTTCCTTTGTCATTAACCTACAGAAAAATTTTCTTGCCCTAAGTATTTAATAAATTATCCATCTCAACTACTTGACTTCTTAGTTCAGAGTTAGGGACTGCCTCTGCCATTTCAGTATCATTTTTGTTTGCAAGGGAAATTGAAATGTAGCTTTAAAAGGCACTGGCTTTGGTAGCAAAATCAGCTTATGTAGACCTCAGCTCCAAGCCTTACCCCACAGTTTGCTTCTTCCTGTGGAGCTAGTCTTTAAGACTGCTGAGCACTCTGACAAGCATTACCTTAAGGCAGGAACTCTGTTTTTTCATTTCATTTTAAGAAATCTGCACCCAGCTACTTCAATGAGTCTGTGTCAGAGCCCACAGGCCTGTTCATAGTGTGGTTGTCACAGTCCTGCTGTGCCTCTTGCCCTAAGTGTGCATTCCCAGCATTTTCCTGGTGCCATCTCTAGCTCTTGCAGGGCCCTTTGCCAAGGGAGGAAACGTGCAGCAAGGGAAGGGACAGCACTGTGACAGCAGCAATCAGCTCTGATGCAGCTTCTTGCTTGGCTGAGCTGCTGCCACAAAGGGAAGTCTTGCTCTCCTGCTTCCTCACAGGTGTGGGTTTCTTGCTGAAATGTAGTTGGAAACAAAAATATCCTCCAAACCCAAGACTGGTTATCCATAACATCAACGAGAATGGTTAAAGCTACACAGCCAGTGCAAAGGGAGGCAGGAATGTGAACAAGGGTGATTGTGTGTGTGCGTGTGGGCATGTGCCTGCTTTGAAAACCATCTGCAAACTGCATCCGGAGCTCTTGGTGGAGAAGCATGTGATAGCCTGAGACATTAGGGGAACTTGAGTGCTATCTGGTGTATCCACCGCAAGACTGTTCTGCTTTGAAGGAAAGCTCTCTTTTGTATACAGAGCACAGCAGACATGTCAAGAGTCTGCATGTGGCTTTTTTCCGTTTGGTGATGCCACTACTTTCTGTGCTATAACGGCAGTCTGGATTATATTACTTTTTATTCTGTCTAGGCAAGATTAGATCCTACTCAAAACTTTGCTGAGTAGCTCACCAGTTTCTGCAAAAATATTCCTTGGTTGCTGTCTGTGTCAGGATGCCTAAGAAGTTATACATAGCTTAAGACAATCTGGTCCTCATCATTTTGACTTGTGTGTAGCGTAGGAGAAAAGCGCTTCTCCATTCATCTCTCTTTGGCCCTTCAAAGCCAGTTCTTCCATGCTGAGTACTCAGAAAGGAGCCACTGATGGGGGAAGGACCTCAGAAAAGATCACTGTAGCAGCATCTCTGTGTACCAGCTTTTCGTGATGTAAACACTGGCCAGAGTTAAATGGCTTCCAGGCTCTGCTGAGGTAAGCTGACAGATATGCCTGAGGAACTTGCATTGACCTTCTCCCACATTTGCTTTTTTAAAATCTGAAAATGGAAGCAGATTGGGTCAGGATGCACCACGGAAAATACCAGTACCTTTAAACAAAAAGCAAAAAAACCCTATTTTCTTGTTTGCTAATTGAATCCAAAGGAGGATGATACTTCCTGCCCATTTATGGTCTTGCAGAGATAAAAACATAATACACATGTACTACTTTTTAAAGGTAGGTGGAATCTATCTAGGTATCTTCCTAAACAGATATGCTTGGTAAGTAAGAAGCAATGTTCTGTTATCCTAGTTCTCTCTGCTAATGTGCCATAGTGGGACTTAGGTGGCCAGGCGGTCTGATCTGTTTTCAGACTGCACATCACAGAATTGCAAATGGCAAACATCATTCTTTCACCTTTGTTAATATACTTTTCACCTCTCTTAATATACTTATTTACTCTGTTAATATATTAATATGCTCTGGGAAATATTAATTAGATATAAGAAAGAAAAAAATTGGCACAGAAAGACTCTGAGGGTCTTTATTCTTGGAGACAATCAGAACTTAACAAGACATCAGTGTGATCCAGTTGTTCCTGCTTTGACAGAGCATTGGACTGGAGAGCTGTAGAAGTATTTTTCCACTTAAATTATTTTGTGATGTAGTTCTAAAGCACCTAAGCTGAGCACTGTCCATAGTGGTAAATTATTTTGGAAAGAGAGTAACCTTGCAATCAGGTATAAAAAAGCATGACTCCTACAGTATCTGTGGCTTATGCTTGATCTCTAGACGACAAGCTTTTGTGTCTTAAGTTGTGAATCCTGACACTCTGAGTCTCCACTCAGTTGGTCAAATGGCCACAGGTAGGTTTGAAGGCAGTAGTACCTCCATAAGAACCACTTGCGAGGGATGATTAATGTCTTTGATTTTCCTATTTTATTTTTTATTCATATTCTCATGATTTAGGTAACAATTTATTGTCCTATGTGAAAGCTGGTATAGGCTACCTAAATGCACAAAGATAACTTTAGTTAAGCTGTTTTCCTAACCTGTATCAATTGTAAGTATGCTTTATTACTTCTACAATTTTTATTAAGGAGCGTATGAAAAACTATGGCAGAGATTGGGATCTCATTATAAATAAGTTACCTTGTCATGGACTCTCTTCAGGGATGCCCAGTGATAGGATGAGAAGCAAAAGGCACAAACTGAAGCACAGGATGTTCTGTCTGAATATGAGGAAAAACTTCTTTTCTGTGAGGGTGCCAGAGCCCTGGCACAGGCTGCCCAGAGAGGCTCCTTGTGGAGTCTCCTTCTCTGGAGATCTTCCA
>JAWLRI010000168.1:806298-823712 GCA_034781795.1 Crypturellus tataupa | reverse complement strand
CTGTGCCCCGTGCTCTGGGTGTCCCTGCTGGAGCAGGGGTTGGACTGGATCATCCCTAGAGGTCCCTGCCAACCTCAACCACTCTGTGGTTCTGCCATTCTGTGATACTATTTAAACCAGCTTAAATTGTTGGGTTTTTTTGAATTAAATCCTTCAGTCCTGTAAAGTTTTGAATGGAATACAGTAGTTGCTGTTAAAAACAATGTCTTATCTAAAGAAAAACATATCTTTTCTAAAGAAAAACATGTTTGGGAAAGGTAAGTTAGTTGGCTGAAAAAGCGTAAGTTAATAAGTTAAAAGAATGTGAACTATGTAAACAAAAAGAAAAACAAGATTTCAAAATCTCTTGTTAGGTGTTATGTGTGAATTCTGACTTGCTAATTTGTGAAATGCTGTGGAACATGCTGGAGGAAAACGATTTTTCAAAATCTTTACTAAAACATTGTGATTTGCATGCAGTTCTGTGGTTCTAATATTCATAGTATTAGACAGCCTTTTGCCATGGGCTGCAGAATCAGGAAACACGTTATTTCCATGGTACACTAAAGCCTATCTAGTAGAATAATATGTAGGTAAGCTGTCAGGAAACACATTTTTTCATAATGACGTTTTTGAGAGTGGGGTGTCATCACACAGAGGAAGAAGCGGAACTCCCATTATTTGAGGAATTGCAATTTGAACTGTACATAAACTTCTGGAAATATTTTACATAGGAAACTTTATTACAAGCAAGAGAGAGAACTGTGCTGGTGTGGGAAACAGAGAGTGAGGCTGGTGAAAAATTAGTAAATATCTTTCCCACAAACAGGGCCACGAGATTTTGTGGTTGAACAGAGGTGTAGGAGATCAGTTGCCAGGCGGCTGTAGGGGTGTCCAGTTTGGAAGTGGAGGGGCTCCACAGTCCAGCTGTAGGAAAAGCAATTAATTAGGCCCTAAGTACCCTCGTGAAGGAAGCGTGTTGTCATTTCTCCTGTACTGGAGAAAAGGGGGAGCGAGCTCTCCGCTCTCCCCTGACACATTTTGTAGGAGATTTGCTCATGGCTCCACAGGAGAATTTAATTTGTGGAATTTTCCAGTATTTTACTTCAGGTGGAAATGTATCTAGTTTACTTTTGTCTGTAAAGAAGGAAATTAGATTTGGACCCCAGATCACTTGGCAGACGTCACAGTTTTAGTCCCATCAGTTAGTCTTGTAGGCTGAGAGCTGTATCCCTTCTGGTGGCGAGTATCATCAGGGCTTGTGGGGGAAGACCATATGCAGGTCTGGGTGGGCCACGATTGTAGATAAGAGCATTCCAGCCCTCCATTCATATTCTTCTTTAGTCTCTAATTTCATGTAAATTAGTCTGCACCTAACTAGCTATATTTGCTCCTGTGGCATGAAGAAATTTATACAGGTTCATTTAGCCTATATGTACAAAAAAAGAAAGACCTAATGTAATTGAATGCTGGTACATAATAATGTGAAAACTTGATCGCTGTCTGCTTGCATTTCAGCATTTTAATATCTGGAGCTGGTAAATATTGTAGCAGTTTGTTAATCACTCCCTTGTCTGAGATAATTAAAATTTTAAAGTAAATACCATCTGTTTTCTCTGTTGTGTTGCTTCTTTCTCTCCTTCCTTTAAGGGATTCTCTTTTCTGCACCAGAAGATAAACACTAGATCTTATTTTTTTTTGCACAAAAGTCAGCAATGAAGATGATCCACTTTAAACTGACTGCTGGAAAAAGCAGAACCTGCATCGAAGGTCCCTGTCATGTTAAAAGCTTATCAGAGATATCTGTATTAAAAATAATACTGAAAAAATCTTGTTTTTAACAACTGCTTTGTCAGTGCACTAATTTATAACCTGGCCTCAGCAGGCTGTGGTACCAAAACAAACACAAAAGTAATGAAATACAGCAAGGGATTTGGGGAACTTCAGAAATAGGCCTGTGATACTGCACTTTTAGGCTGTTTGGTTTTCTAGGAAGTGGAAAAAAATGCTAAAAGTAGCATTTTGGATCTCATGATTCGTAGAAATAAATGTTTTTGCTTCCTAAGACCTGTATTCTGGTTCATGTGTTTACATAAGAATCACAATTACTATTTAGAAAGCATTTCCAGCTCTCCAGTGTGCAGACTGAAAAGTGTGGGCCTCGAAACCGTAGGGCAGGGGTAGAATCCAAAGCTCTATATTTACACGATATGTTCTTTAACCCTGTTTCATGCTTTTAGACCAAATCTCCCTCCTGATGCTTTAAGACTTGTTGCTAGTGATAATGAGCGGAGTTACAGCACACCCCTGATGCCAAGGAGGGTGATCTGGTCACAGTATAACTGCAGCCACTGAGAAGGTAGATTTTTATAGTTCCTTCCTATTAATTTTAAATTAAAGCTGTAACAATTATTACTTTATACAGTTACCATCTGTGCAGATTGAAAAAGACAAGCAACAGCTAAGCTCTGGAGCAGAGTGGATTTTCAAAGCTATTTGGATAATAAACAATGTAAAGATGTTCACATGCAGTCCTTGTTGAAGCCTTCCTTGATTTCTGTAAGATCTATGTATTTAACCTCGAGTAGTGCTTTAGAAAATCCCCATTCTAAGACTAGAACTATGACCATGTCTGCCAATCATTGCTGTGTATTTTAGGTGTAATGTATTTGTTTCTTTAGTTTGTACATACAGATTGAGAAGATGGGCCATTAATAAGTACAACCTCTAGCATAATGGGAACTTTTTCTTCCTTTTTTGGAAGGTCATTTTTAAAGAAGAGGAAGAAGAAAGGCACTGACTTCATTTAACTCTAAGCATAAAGCATTTTCGTTCTTGTCAAGCAGACTGCCTTAGACTGAATGTTTTCTCTGAAGAAAAGCCCATATGCATAGATTTTACCAGCAGAAGTGCTTTCTGTTGCAGTTGGCTTTGAGTATCATTGTGCAAATGACACAGAAAGCTAAAACTGGATCCTAAGTATAAGATCACCAAACAAATTGCAGTGAAAGAGCAATAGTTATCAATGAAGGATGAACTTCTGTGATTTCTTCTCACATTTCCTTCCCACTGCTTTTATGCAACATCCATTTTCTACCATACTGTTTTTTTCAGAGATTTTTTCACAATGTATAGTAATATTCTGCAAAACAGGGAGAAGCTTGAGCATGTGACCTACAGATGATCAAGAGTTAAAAATGAGAAGATTAAAAGTCCGAAATGCAATTCAGTTGTTGTATCAAAAAAAAATAAGCAAATATGATTATTTTTAAGCCAGATCATGGTTTCTGTGGCCTGACTTCAATGACTTCAGTGGTAAAATGAGGCAATGCTGAATGCTGAATGTCTTTTTCTTTTGAAAACAAAATTCAGGTTATCATCTGTAGCGTACTACATTTCAGCCAGTTACCACTTAGAAATTGCCCTTCCAATTTCCACCAGTGTGGTCTCCTGTGAAAACACCCCAGTGACTTTAACAGCAGGACAACTGGTGGAATCATAAAGATGTCTGGAAGGAGCACAGTTCCCTTACCTGTTGGAACGCACCGATCTCATACAGCCTGATTTCCAAAGAAGACAGTTGAGAAACACGAGCTGCCCACCTAGCTATTACGTTTATTACTATTTATATAACCTCTTAGATGAATGCAGTACCGTAGGGGGAAACAGGTTTTCACAGACCTTTGCAGCTCTGCCACAGGATGCAGATTAGATTTTCAGATAAAGGACAGAAAAGCGTCACAACATTCCTTGAGTCCAAAATGAGTGTCCAGGTTCCAGATCTGTCTTGTCTTTCTATTCACTTTTCTTCTGCTTCTTTCCTTGGTACTTTTCTCCAGAGCTAGCAGCTTGCTGACCAAAATGTTTTACATATTTGTGTCCGACCTGGACACAATTGCATTTTAGCAGAAACTTTTTTTTCTGGTTCTTCTGAAAATTAATACACTCCTTACAATTAAATATTCCCTGGACAAGATGTCTGCTACCCAAAAGATTGCTTCTAGGTCCTTTATATTGCCAGAGTTGGTGAAGAAATGCAAGCAAACTACTGCAAAATAAAGGACTGTGTGGGTTTAGAGTACCTTTGCTATTCCACACTACTTTCTGCATCTCTTAGCAGCAATAGAAATGATGAGATTTAGCATAAGCCAGCATATTGCAAATTTTTTCTTAGAATAAGTTTTAGATTGGTATCTCCACTAGCAGAATATTTTCACATTTCATTCCTTACTTTCACTTTCTGTCTTTCTCATTTTCTTCCCTTCTGAGCTTCCCCCAGTTCCCCTTTCACTTGTCCTATAGGTCCTTGCAACTCCCACTTCCTGCCCTTCTTTCCTCGTTTTAGAGCCTCTCATCCTGCCACGGATGCCTCAGTCCTGAGTCTTCCCCTGCAAACCTTCTGTGCTGGGGGATCAGCCTGACAATCTTTAAACACACAAATCCCACTGCTGTGGAGACCCTGGGAAAGCAGATAGCCTGCTGGATAGCTGAGATGCTTCCAGGGTTGGAATTACATGATGGGATCTATCAGAAGCACAATATTAATTTAATTTAAAAAGCTACCTGTGCTTCATTTGGCCAGAATTAATAAAGAAGGAGGACAGGAAGGAGGCATGGACTTTGTTTCCTTTGCCAAGCAAATTTATCAATGATCTATCAAACCCAGCCAGCAGAACATAGAAAGCTTGCACTGGGAGGAGAGTGATCTGGAAGGAAGCTACAAGTGCTAAATGTGAATTCTGATGTGATCAAAGCCAGAGAGGCATTGAGTCATACTTGTTTACAGAGTTAAAAATCAACAAGGAAAAAAAATTCTGCTTGACATGATCCTGCATAGAAGTCCTATTTGCCCGGTCTTCCCTGTAGCTGTGTTTCCCATGTGATGCCAAAGCAGCGCCATAAGGAGCTTCATGGTGTTAGCCACAGAGTAAATGTTGCAAGAAAAGCAATCAATATTCAGGGAAGCAGTTTCAGCCAACCAACAGCTGGCAGGTTAGCTGACTTCCACCTAACCCTTTTGTTTAAATTGTCCATCCAGACTATGTTACACGCTTTCTGCAGAGAAACCACTTCTGATATTTTTGTGCATGATGAATTTGCTAACATATATGCCTGTACCTGCAGAAATGCTAGTTTTGAAAACAGCCGTAAATGTGATCAGGAGAGGCTGAGCAGTCAAGAATCAGCAAAATCCAGAGGAAAAAGAAAGACAGTATTTTAGGAGCGTGCATATATCTCCACATTAGGCCATGATTAAGGGCATGCAAAGAGATCCTGCACAGATGTGCAGTTGTGAGTTGCACGCACCAAAAAAGGTCCCAGGAAATTATAGGATATCTAAGGTCTTTTAGTAGAAAGAAATTATGCAAGGAAGCATTAAATATATGCTTCTAAGTGCAAAAGTCTTGCTGTAGTCAATATTTATGGAAGGCAAAGCAAAGGAAGTATTTACAAACATGCAGTCTTTTGGCACAGGCTCCCATTAGTGTAAACCTCCACACAGTTAGGAAGAAAAAACGTGAGGAATTCATGAGCAATCACAAATAACAGACATCCTGTACTGACGGTCAACCTAGGACTGTACTGCTGCGTATTATCTGCAGAGCAAGACTGCTAGATTCACTGTGATTCCCGGCTATGACAGAGCCCGGGTGGAGATCAGGCTTCCCGTTATTCCTAGAAAGTCCCCATGGGATCAGGGAGGTTGTTGAAAGCATTACCAAAGAGTGGGGTGAAAGACTCCTCTGCTGAGTAGGAATTGGTAAGAATTAACATTTTCTCCCAGTCAGGGTACCCTTTCTGGATTTCATACTGTATGGAAAGCTGCTGCAGTAGCGCAGCGCACTCGACATCTCTTTATCCTGTCTCTCCATATTTTTTTTATAGCCTGGAATTAGGGAGATTGTTTAGCAGCATAGTCTGAAATGCTGCCACTGGGCATAGAGCTTCCACACGTACTTTGCGTGAGGCACTTATAACAACATGTTCTGGCATGGGAAACATCATGGGGAAACCTTCTGACTTCCTCTGCAGCTTGGGCAAGTGTCGTGCCCGAGCCCGTCTTCAATAAGCACAGACCGTCTCTCGCGGCGAGGGGACCGAGGAGGATCACTACACGTATTAGAGCACTTCTGTAAGCGCCTGATGGTGAAAGCAGTAGAGAGGAAAGACAGCTTGTTGTCACCTCTGAATTAAAACCCCTATTCTCTGCTTCTAAGTGCAACGCTCTGATGCCTGAAAATCCATGTTTTTAAATTCATATTTCATGGCGCCCACAGCTTTAGTAAACCCGACAATATTTCAAAATGAAAAAATTGTCCTCATGAATTTACCTAGATCAAATTATTCTGAAAAGAACGACCTTTTATTATATCATAATACCCTAAGTATGCTAACATTTTGTAGTAGCTCCCATTTTCTTCCTAGATCACATTTACAAGTTGACCTTTCTGCTAGATCAAAAGGGAACTGAAAAATAGTGAATTAAGTGAAAAAGAGGTGGCAAAAGAATCTCTGGGGTTCTGCATTATGAATTTTTGAATTTTAAGCTTCTTGGAGAAGAGCTTTCCTTCTGTCCCTTGTCAGAGCCATATCCATCACTGTGGAGTCCCTGTCCACATCTGTGCTGTTGTATACCTGTGTCACAGTGGTGAATGTTGTGGTGAATGGTAACTGTCTGCCTGGTTCACTGAGCCCTGCCTAAAAAAATGAAAGAGTGTTTTGAAACAGGGAATCTGTGTTTGCCAGGTGGGGACTTGGAGTGGGTTTAGACCCTGCCTGAGTCCTTAGAATTATATCTAACAGGGAAAGGTTGCATTGCTGAGATTATTTACACTGAAAAATATAATTGCATACACTTTCTTTTTTTCTGATGTTTTGACAACTTACAGTTAACTAATGTAATGCCTGGAAGTAAGTGGTCTCCTTGCCTAGTATCCATCATGCTTATTACCAAAGGAAGCATTGGTAAATATGGACTGGAGACTGGGTTCTCCCTCGAATGAAGCTTTTTGTTTGAAATCAGCAACAATGAAGCTGACTGAGATTGATTGAGACCGAGCTGAACAGCTCCATCTCTGCAAATCTGGAAATGTGCAAAATATGCTACTTCTCAGAATTACAAGGGCACATGGGATAATGGAGGAAAACAGCTTGCCTTAGGCAGATCAGTCAGACAAAACTGTGTACATCCAAGCAAGACACTTACCCCGATAGTCAGTTTGTTGTCATTTCCCTGTTCTATAGCAGTACAGCATAAGCATTTCAAGCATTAACCACACTACAGTCATGAAGCTCCACTTGAAGCAGGGGCTGAGATGGCTCTATGGGATTTTCCATAGTTTTGCTCTGTGAGATCATCTGATTCTGCTGCTAGTGACTGAGTAGAAAGAGGAGATTCAGAAAGCTGCAACAGCTGCAAGTTGCTCTCTAAAGGAGACAGCACAGAAGGAGTTTTAATAGGAGACAGGATGGAAGAAATTGTAATCCTTTGCTGTGAAAATCTGTATACTGTGTTTCTAGCACATCAGTCACATTAGTCCATAAAGGGCAAAAATTCAGCATGCTTAAGTATCCATGCAAAACTGCTGCATTAAGGGCAAAATTTACTTTAGTGGATGAGGTACATGCAATACACACACCATATGTGAGGCTCAGAAGCCTTAAATTTGGCCTGAATATTGAGAAACTATAGCAGACTACAGCTCAGGTCTTCCATTATAATGTACTATTATTTCCTGGACTATGAGTGTGAGGAAGCACACCTATTTTAATGTCAAATTCTCAAAAAAAGGAGCAGGAGGAGGAAGAGTCCTCAGTTAAAACTTCCTTTCCAACGTGTGCTTCCAGCAGGTTCCCAGCCTGAAACAGTAATTAACCTGAACAAAATAAGGCAGGCACATGAAAACGATGCTATTAGCAGGGTTCCTGGTTTAGAGGCCAGCACTGCAGCACTGTTGACTCTGCCGTCTGGTGAGGAACAGTCAGGGTCACTAAGGAAGACGTGCACAAGAGCAGGGCTTGTTATACAAGGAGACGAGAAAGGCAGCCCATCTGTTTACTATTGCTTAGCAGTGGTTTGGACAGTATTCCTCCCAAGCCTCCTTCAACACACCCTGGTGCTTGGGAGCTCTTTCATGTAGAGCGGTTATGAGATACTGTGGTCAATGTACTTCTTTCAAAGACTGCAGCAGTATTTATAAACTGAGCTCTTTGATAGCAATACACCTATTATCAGGAAGTAAGACGTGATTGATTCACCTGTGTGACTACTGAAGCAAGTTTCTGCATGTTCCTACATCCTTACATAAGCAAAAACCAGTCAGAAGAGGCTATTGTCATATCAATCCCTGAACAAATCAAAGTACAGGAAGGAGAGTAAAACAGCATAGAATGCCAGGCAAGATAAAATTAATATAAAGTTAGAGGTTCATTGTAAGGGACTGCTTTCTCACAGCCAAATCTTCTGATACTACTGTTGCAACGTAAATTCTCATAGCACTGACAGTGCTCCGCTGTAGGTAGAGATGGTATCAGTATGATACCAGCGTATTTGATATATGTGCATGGCAACACAAATTGTTCTCAAATTGAAGCAGCTTTCTCCAACTCAACAAAAAGGGGTTATCACTTCTTAAAATTAACTAAAAGGTTAATGCTCCAATAATACAAATTGTTTGTAGGATAGTAGACAGAACTCAAAATTCAGATTCAGGGCATTTTCTGAAAATGTCTTGCCCATGTCATGAAATGTTTGCAACTAGCATTTCTTCTGCTTCTGCTGCTGGACCCCAGGAAATCAATCTGCCTGAAATCACAATTCATTGCCTTCCTGGCCACAAACTTGAGATTGGTACAGTCAAGGCTTACTGAAGAAAAAGCAAATCACAACTAGGTTAATTCTTTTTTTTTTCCTGACAATACACCTGGAATTCTGACTATACACTTGTTTTTCTTACACTTGGAATATTTTGCGTAGTTCTGGGCTCCCCAGTACAAGAGCTTCTAGAGAGGGTCCAGCATAGAGCAACAAAGATGATTAAGGGACTGGAGCATCTGTCATATGAGGAAAGACTAGGAGAGTTAGGCCTGTTTAGTCTACAGAAGAGAAGATTCAGGGGAGATTTGATCAACATGTTCAAGTACCTGAGGGGGGAATGTAGGGAGAATGGGGGTCAAACTCTTCCGTGCGGTGGCCAGTGACAGGACAAGGGGTAATGCGTGCAAGTTGAACCCCTGGCAGTTCCATCTCCATGTGAGGAAGAACTTCTTTCCTGTGAGGGTGCCCGAGCCCTGGCACAGGCTGCCCAGAGAGGCTCCTTGTGGAGTCTCCGTCTCTGGAGATCTTCCCAACCCACCTGGATGCCACCCTGTGCCCTGTGCTCTGGGTGTCCCTGCTGGAGCAGGGGTTGGACTGGATGATCCCTAGAGGTCCCTTCCAACCTCAACCACTCTGTGATTTTGTTACAATACTGCAAATAAGATTTTTTTGTTTGTTTTCTAAGAGCTATGATTGTAAAATACAGTGTATAAATATGATATCCATACTTTTACAAAGGTTTGCAAAAAAATTACTACATAGATTTAAAGGAAAGCAATAGAGTGTTAGCACTAATATGTCTTTTACTGTATGGGAAGGGTTAGCACAAAATGAAAAGTCCGGACATGAATTTGGAAAGCGTATTGAAAACTTTTAAAGGGGTGTCTCTAAAGATACTCAGACTGCACATTATAAAATCTGATAATGGTAAGTAGTTCCTGTGAGGCGACAGAAAGTGACAGAATACCAAAGTTCTGCCCAGGCGAGAGGACTCAAGGGAAACAAACCCTACTCCGTTTTGAAATGACTGCAAATCAGTATAACATTTCAATTGTCTCCACAAAACAATGATGAGGTTTCCTTGGATCTGCCATACTTAAAAACACTGCAGGAAAATGAAGAACAAATTGATGGGAGAAGGTAGGAAAAATATGTTTGGCCTTGGGAAAGGAGGAGAGGTTTCTTTTCCGTGTTTTGCGCTGCTGATGGCGCTGAAGGCGTTATCATCACCGCTGTTACAGGTACTCAAGTGTATGCTGCAGATATTCTCAGTAAACCACTTAGCCCAGCAGCGACTCCAGCGCAGTGCTTTGTTACACATTAAGAGAAGAACACGGTGCTGAGGGCCGAGCACTCCTGCACAGTGCTGTGCTGGCAGCGCCGCTCACTCTGTGAGCTGCAGTGAGAAATGCCCCTTGCAGAACGGCAGTCACGGCCGTGTCTGGCAAGCCGCAATTGCACAGCTTATGACAAGCACACACGGACGAGAAGGCTTGGTAAAAATGGCACGGTGGTCCAAACCTATACAGCAATGACTGCATTTCCAAAAAATCTTAACACATTTTTCTGAAAACCATTCTTAAAGCATGCTGTGGTGCCTGTCAAGGTTTGTGCAGACTCATACCTCGTTGGCTAGCTCCGCTTTTCCCATTGCTTACTCAAACTGGCTCTGTAACAGCAAAGCTTTTTGCTTTCACTTTTAATTTTTAAATCTGATCTCTGTTTTTTGTATTTGCACTCTACCATGCTTCTGTTTCATCATCTTTTTTGGTATTGGATCCCTCTTTGGCTCTTATTTAACTGAGATCAGATTTTGACTTCCTTACAGTAAGACATAAGCAAGATTGATAAGAATGTTTTCAAAAACCTCCAGTATCTAGTTAGTTCCAAAGAAGATTAACAATGCCAGAGATAAACCATGTTTTTGATCTGTATCTCTGTACATTTGGTTTGTGCTTGCTTTAAGCAAGAAGGAAGGCTGGCTGCTAGATGGATTCCTGCTCAGAAAAATAATGTAATTAAAAAGATAAACAAAAGTGCAGTAGAAAGGGAAAGCCTTAAGGGAAATGCTCAATGAATATCAAAAAATAACCCCAGCGCTGATATATTAGGTTGTGTAGCAGATCTCAACATACCAGGAAAAGAATACTCCTCACAATTGTTACATAAAACAGGATTCTGTTGACTGAAGTCTGCACCTGGTAACCTGGAAATGTCCATGACTTTTTCAGACCTTTTAGAAGGTATGAGATTTTCTTTTAATGAAAAGGTTCTGCAAAACATTTAGATATGCTTCAGGAATAATAAACCAGCTTTAGTCTGTTGCAAGAACTATTTAATATTCCCCATGTCTTATATATTGTAGGCTAATAGAGTTGAACTTGGCTCCATTGCAGCCAAAGTCGCTATTACTGATTCATACGGGAATCATCTTTTATGGGACACTTAGAATAACAGCTACCTCCTCTTTTGACTTCAGTGATATTTAGACGACTCTGCTATATCTAATGCATAGCACATATAAATGCTTAATAGCATCCTATCCGCCCCTGGATGCAGGATCTAGCTAACTGTGCTGATACCTATTTAAATCAGAATACATTAACGGCTATGCTACAATATAACAAGGTAATTTACTCTGCATTAGGTAAATGCTGCAGCCGTACTTTTACACTTCAAAAAAAATTACTTTTATTGTGCACACATTTCCTCATGCTGCTTTATGGATTTAACTGTATTCATATAAGGCAGAACACCTGTAGGTAGCAGATCTAGAAGTACAACTTGGAGTTCGGTTTTCACAGGAAAATTGTTTCAAACGCAGTTACAATCTTCTGGGGTGCTAGATGCATATGACGTTGCCAAATCCTTCCTGCGGGACAGGAGCAGCCAGGGCTCCCAGCCTTTTTGAGCAGGTTTCACTACAGATGCTCAAGAAAATGGGGCTCAGGTGCTCTTTGGCGTGCCTGCTCCCCGGCGAGCACCTTCGCCCTGCTCACTAGGGATGGTAAGGAGAACACAGACAGTTCAAGCCTGCTCCTTTGGCCACATGGCCCCCCAAAACAACCTGCTAGTTGCGGTTCAAATATTGAACCAGACAGGGAACTCTAATGATTTCCTTCTGTCTTTTGGGAAAATGGATTACTTCATTCCATTGATAGCTGTGTTGTCCAAGGAAAGTCTGTTTACTGTCTCCACTCCCATGAGTAGATAACTCAAGAGTTAGTAAGTTCCTGTTGGAAATATTCTGCAGTTTCTTGTGAAGAAACACCTGTACGTATCATCTATAAGCTGCTTAATGCGAGCTTCCTGCTTTTTCATGGCATTGAGAAACTAGTTATGTCACATCCCACTGGAAGGCAAGGTAAAGCTGCACTGAACACACGGGTGCAAGGATACACATGGCTTAAGATCAACAAGTAATATTACCCATATGGCCGTATCTAACGTTTGCAGCACTTATACAAAAAGAAAAAAAGTAAATAAATATTCTTTGCCTGGGCAATGTTTCCTTGTGATTAACATGGAAAAGGAAAAAAAAAAAAAGGCATTTTCCAGGATATAGCACTTTTTTTTTTTATTATTCAACAGCAACAGGTTCAGCTGAAGACAAAACATCTAATAACTATACAAGTGCTAGCCCTTAGGGTGTGACATAAGAAACAGAACATAGTATTTCAGACTCGGTACTCCATGATTACATACCCGAAAATAACCTTTAGCTGTAATAAATATCAGTGCAAGTCATCACGAAATGGATTAGAAGATATGATCTTGTAATGGCCCCTTTTGGAGTATGCAGTAATTTGTACAATCACAGCAAACTGTAACTTGCTTCCTCCTTATCAAAATCAACCCTCACACCTTACAGTGACTCCACAGGGTTGGAATACCTGAGACACAACAATAATGACTCATGGTGAGTAGTAATATGATTAATGAACCTGCCTCTGGTATTCCATCTAATAACTCCGCTGTAATTCGCTAGCGAGTGATGGATGTTCTTGATCATAGGTCAAGGGAAGAGCAACTGTGTGTCCTAGACACTGGTCAACACATGCCTGGTTCCTCAGAGCTCACTCGAGAGCAGATTCATTCCAGAGCGCAGTTTTGCCTGCCACGGCACTTTCCAGTAGAGACGGACGACTCACAAGGACGTTACCATGCACCAGCCCTGTGGTTTTCACTTTCATACTACGGGCTAAGTTCTCAAGCTTGAGAGAGAATGTGAGAAATTTGTTTTATTTTTTGTTTATTTTTTTCAATATGTGGAACCAGATCACACTCCTGAAAAGGTCAAATTCTGATGGATTCCATTAGTTCTCCCACAGTGATTGATTTCATCAAAGTGAAGACAACAGCAGCCAGCTGTGTCCCTTTCACTGTCAAATGTAAGCATTGCGGATAAAAAATCAATTGCTGTTCAGGGCAGTTGATTTCAGAAGCAGACAAGTATATTATTCTATTTAAGAGACAAAAACTGGGCCTCCATTGTGCCATTTCATGCCACATTAATCCACTCTGTCTGTACGTGGACAAAATCTGCATATAATGGCCATCTTTGGGGTCGTCATCAAGAACTGAAGAAAAACTCCTGAGTAAAAAAACAGCTTACTATAGCAAAAGACTATGAAGTTAAGAGCTATGATAACCCTGTCTCTTCTCTGGGTCCCAAGTATATACTGAGCTCATACACCTAAAAGCTTGGTATTTGCAATAAAACAACAAAAATCTACAGAAAGGAGAATGTATGTGGAATTTTGTAAAGTGATGATGTTAAGTGTCCTGATTTACATATTTTTCACAGAGCTATGTATCTATCTCCTTCGTGTTAGGTAAAAGCTCAGCCTTACCTCTCACTACCTTGTGCTTAATTGTAGGAATATCCTATTGCAAAGAAATTTCAAAGGACACTAAACTATGGGGGTTTGGCAATGGTCGTAAATGATAAATAAAGTGTGTACACATGCCCTTCATTTCCCCATCAATTTCCCCTACTTTCTTTGAGAGCAGCTTAAGTCAGTCAAATTGTAACAACAAAATTAAGGGTGACCAAATTTGACCATTCATCTGAAGACCACAAATGCTATGAAAATATTAAATATTCTTAGAAATAAAAATAGTGGCTTGATAGTGAAAATGGTGAGTAAAAACACACTGGAAATATAAAAGATCATGAAGACACCACAGGAAATGTGGCAGCTGGGGCAGCAGATCACCTCATTAGTTACATGTCATCATTGGTTCTAACTGGATGCTCATGCCTGCAAAATGACCAAAAATACATTGAAAATGAGCATGTCATCGCAGATTACATAAGTGTTCTGGGAAAGCACATGTCTGTGATCTGTGACTTTCTGTTTGAAGGATTCCCAGTTATTTCAGCCTTGGCCCACGGCACAACGTGCACCTGCCAGCGTGGAGGAGTGTCTATAGAAGTCATTGCAACATCGGCCAGCTCGGCTTGGTCAGGACTGTCCTTTGAGATTAACACACACAATTTGGGGGCAATGGCTCTTTTTAAGTACAGAGTCCTGCCACTTGCAGCTCATTCAATAGATGCAGATACCATTTTCCTGGAATGTATGCCTACATTTCACACAGTTAATAAGAGGTGATCCTGCAAAAGAGTTCTGCTCTGATATTAGCAGTGCATTTTTTACCTCCTGGCTACAATGTATATTATCTTCATACTGAATGCAAAAAAAAAAAAAAAAAAAAAAAAAAAAGTAAATGTTTAAGACTATCAATGTAGTAAATCTGCATTATTAGACAAAACCAAATGAGTTATTTTATCTAGAGTAACATCAGCAGAAGCTGAAGCCTAATACCACTAAACTGTGAGGGAACTGCTGTTAAAGTGTGTACAATAGATAGCTACACTTCAGCAGAAAGCTCCTTGCAACATCTTGTTCATTTTGTATATGGATTTTTAGACTTGTGCAATGCTTAAAGTCACCTACTGGATTTTTTTAAAACTTAACATAGATGCCAAGCAATAGAGGGAGAAAACTGAAATTAAGATCTTCTGGGATATGCATCTGCATGTAGAAAAAAATCTATGTGGAAAAATGGGAATTGTGCATACAGGTGGAATATATGTCTTAAAGAGACTTCTGGTTAGTTGTTTGTAACCTTTCTCTCTCTTCAGGTCAAATTTCCATTAAAATTTTGAAAGATTGCATGCAAATATTCAGAGTTATCTGCATGTAGATCTCTGCACTCCAAAATGGAGCACCTTCCCAGATTCTTGGAAACTATGCAGCAAATAGGGAAGGTACAAATACAGCTGATTAGGCAGCTTGTTGCTGGATAATGGAGAATGGAGTTGATAAGCCAGGCCTCTCTCTGTCTTCTACCGGCCAAAGTCTGCCTCAAAATGTGCAATATACTCTGAAATTTGAGTAAAATTCAGAACTCAGGCAGGGAGAGTGAAGGCAGAGAACAACTGCATAAACTCTGGAGCTTTCAAAGAGCAGGAAGCTCCAAGGAGAAGACAGGATATTTCTATAGAAATAAATTTACTTGGCAGCAATATCCAGTAATATCCATATTTATTTGCTTTTATTTAAAGAAAATGAACAAAAGAGAATTTTAGCCAAGGGCTACTTAGACACATACAACATCACAATTGGCCTTTTAGGCAGACTTTTCAGCACTTAAGTTATTGTTAAAAATGAAAACTTCATTTCAAATACATGCAATTCCTACTGAAGCATATTAGCTTTATAATACGTTCTGTTATAAAGCAGTTTCAGAGTGCAAATGTACGAATAGATGAAATCATTATGCACAGGTCAAACATTATTTCCTTCCGTCCTTTATTTCCACATTTTTCAAAAAGGAAAAGGCATATAATCAAAAGAAAACTAATTTTTTCTTGCTTTCCTTTGCCTAGAACCTCATCTGTATCATTCTGACCAGAAACGTAACAGTACAGTGAACCGGTAAATGTAGAGCTAGAAAAAATAAATAACGTCACACAGAAGCTGTGGAATAGCATCTCAGTAGATTTTAAACAGAGTTTTCCCTGGAGTTAAGTAGACAATCTGTTTTGCCTGGAAAGTCTTCATGTTAAATGCTTATTTAATTAGTCTAACTAAGTCTGCTTAGTTAAATACTACTAATGCAGAAACATTAGCATAGGAAACCTGAGTGGGTTTGGACAATCTCAGAACTAATATCACTGCATATTGACACATTTTAAGCAACGATCTAAATATTAGTTATATAGATATTTTTATCAATTTAAAAATAACTAGATTTCTTTTATATTTCAAGATTTGTGCTCCTAGCAGCAAGTCTCATACTTAGATAACTTGTGGCTTTTTATAATACTTGAGAAGTAAATTCCTATTATATTAATCTTTCTCAGGCTGCAACAAAGCTATAATCAAATATTGCTAATTAAATTCATAAATATTTTGCCAAAATAAAGAATGCCCTGAGAGCAGAACAGGGGAATAGAGTATGAGAGGTTGTGGGTTTTTGTTTATTTTTAGCCACAGTATCCCACAGTACCAAATCAAAGCATTTGATTAGATCAGCAGGGAGCATCATGCCTCGGAGGCAACATGATGAGATGTCTTTCAGGTGGTGGTAGATTTGCCTTCCCTGTGTAATTTTTCTGCAGCAGACTCTCAAAGAACCTACTGGGAGTATTGGAAGCCGGTGCTAAGTGCCACGGGCTTTCGGGAGCTTCTCCTTGCACATTTAGCTCCAGTCTCTCTTGAGGAGGAAGCCCCTGATCCCCACCGAGTCAAGCTGGCAGGACACAACGCTGTTCCGGAATACCTGGCAAGGAGATGGACTCTCTCTGAACTTACCTAGGCCAGTCTAGCACTTTTCAGCACAGGTTTGCTTAAGGACTTCTCCTTCATCAGTATAATATGATGAACTACAGGAATCAACGGCAGAGTAAATACGCATTGCAATTATATACAAACAATCCTTAAACACACTTCAGAGCTCACAGAAGATGCCTACGATGGCTTACTTGGAACCCTTCATCTGCAGCTACTGCAAAACAAGTAGCAAGTCAGCATGACCTCCTAGGCAAACACTCCTAGGACAGAGAATAGATTTCACTGCCTTACCTCACTGCATCTTCAACACTAGGAAAGGTTTTATAGACTTTATTTTGCTTAGTTTTCTACTGAAGACAGGCCTTCCTAAGCTCACTGCCCTGTCCTATTTTAATTTGAAATATTGTTTGCATAAGCTGTTTCTGCCTTGGAAGATAGATGCAGTTCAATCAAATAAGAATATATTAAATATTTCAGTTGGCTAATAATTCTCTGTATTACAATTCAAATCATGGCTAGCAGGTGCTAAAATAACTGCTTAAGAGTTAAGAGATCTTCAATAAACATAAGCTTAATTGTTTGACTCTACAACCCAACTACAAGATCAGGTAGGAAAATGAAAAGGTCATTTCCGATTTCAGCTACAAACCAAATGGGGGCAACTTGCAATAAGTAGGCTTGAATACTGAACAGGAAAACCCTTCAGAGGAGGTGCAAACACCACAATGTTCAGCTTCTTTTCAGTAGTGACCAGTGACAGAACAAGAGGAAATGGCCACAAACTTAAACATCAAAAGTTCCACAGGAACTTA
>JAWLRI010000168.1:789098-805061 GCA_034781795.1 Crypturellus tataupa | reverse complement strand
GGGGCTGTAAAATCGCAGCCGTAAAATACTGGGTTAGTGCCGGGCACCAGCGAGGTTTGGGGGGAATAACAATGGGAGTGAGGAAGACAAGTGTGTGTACGTGTGTGCATCTTTATGTGCATCTCTGTATAAACACGCACGTCTTCTGGGGCCCTCGTGGGTAACTCCGAGGAGAAGGAATATCTCAGGAGTTTGAGGAGGGCGTTTCTGCGGCCGACAGAAAGCAGGCGGGTGTCTGAGCTCGCCGGGGGAGCTGGCCGCGTGTGTGCTGGAGGGGATTAGGAATGCACCTTTTTGTCTGGTAGATCACTTTGGTGGTGGTTGTGGTTGTTGGGGCTCACTTCTTGTTAAATTAAAAGTCCAGCCTTGCATCACCACAGCTCTTAGAAAATACGTGAATTTCTGTTCTGTCTGTGCCCATCTTCTCTCCATCCTTTCTGCTGCCCATGCATGTGATGAGCGTCTATAATAGATCCCTGTTGAAGTCAAGGGTAAAGCCCCTTTTGAGTCCACGGGAAGTGGAGTTAGGTGTCTCCTGTCTTTGGTTATGGTAGCCCTCTTTTTCATGGGTAAGTGGCTTGCAGGAGCTCTGATCACCATTGTGTTATAGTTACATTTAGATGTTTACATTCACTTGGGCCTCTTTTTCGATCCTTCTTTTTGGAACGCCAGCCGCGTGGGCCCCGCGGCAGGGCTCGGTGGTGACGGGCTGCGGGAGGGCCCCGTGTAGAGCAGACCAGCAGCAGCCCTCTGCTGGCCGCAGCTGCCTCTGGACGTCTCCAAAATCAATGGAAACGGCCAACATTTCCACCTGTCCGAGGGCTGCGCGTGGTGCTGCTGCTCCCATGTACTAGGGGAAAAGCATCAGCCTCCAGGGGCAGGTGATACAGAAAGCGGAGACGCTCGGGAGGGCACACAGCGGGTGTTAAGAGAGTGGGGGGCTCTGTAGGAGTCTGTTGGACTGTCTCTGGAGGAGTGCTGTTGGAAGGAGCTCATCCATGGCAGTGAGAGACAAGATATGCTCAAGGGGCAGTGGCCTGTGCCTAAGGCACACTGGGGATGGGATGCTGTAGCCCACAGAGGATCCACACTGGAGCAGGGACACCTCCTCAAGGGACTGCAGCCCATGGAGGACCCGTGTCAATGCAGGGATGCTCTTAAGGAGACTCCTGAGGACTGCTGCTGGGGCAGAGGCAGTACGCAAAAGGCGCAACAGTGGGTGGGAGGGAATCGGGAGGCAGAAACAGTTACGTGCTGACTCCAAGCCCCGGTGCTGCCTGTCGCTTCGCGGAAGGGATTAGGAGGGCCTGAGTACAACTTGCACAAAAACAAGGGAAACTGAGAGGAGGAAACGGGGAGGAGGGGGTGTGGGACTGAGACTGGGCCTGGAGAAGGGGGAAGAAGAGTCTCCTGAAGCCTTTGCTTAACTGACTTTTCTGTTTATCAACACTCAAATCAGGAGTTAGCATTTTCTACTTAATTTACTGCCTGATTAGCAGTATTCCCCAGATAGAGGTCATTTTGTCCATGACAGCAGCAGCTGGACCAGGCATGGCCTGTAGTGCCAGAGACACCGCGGAGGGGCCTTGGCTCCGTGTTGCACTCTCATCCACGCGCTGTGCTTGGGCAGAAGGGGAACAGTGTCGGAGAGGGTGTTCTTGCTGGACAGCATTTGCAAAAATACAAATCTGACTTTTTTTTGAGCCACCTGGTTTTCCCTTCTGCCCTTTAGAAGAAACAGGTAGGCTGAAACAATGAAATCCAAATAGCCACACTGTTATTCAAGTGGCAATTTTTATAAATTGTCTAGTGCATGTGACTGGGGAACTGCTCTTGTTTTGGCATTGTTGCACTTTCAGTGTAATACTGAGTCAGGGAAATAAATAGAGTGAACGTGGGTCAAGCAGCAGCCTATTGCTAATAATTAGACAACATGCAGTTTGTCTATATTTACGCTGTGTAGTTGAGTTGTGTTGTTTGAGCTGTATGTACTGAATCACTGTTCACAGTGCCTGACTCAGGGTTTTGAGTAAGACCTCTCTTATTTGTATGGTCTCTTTTAAGTGGAATGCATCCACCTGCTGATCCTATAGGAAGGGGATTTTAGTGTTGGAAATTACCTAGTATGCTAATTCTGAAACCAGCTAAAGTGGACATTCAGAACTCAAAATGAATGTATAGCTCTGTCTGAAATGGAAGGCAGCATGAATGAGGTACTAATAAGGAAAAAGACTTGTAATACTGGCCAGAGTATTAGGAAAAGCAAGGGAGTAAACATTGATATCTCAGTGGTCTATAAAATAGTTATTTCAATAAAGTAATGGTTTCTACTAACTTAGAAAGATATGCAAAGAACAGAAGGCTTCTTAAATTAGGGAAAAAATAGAAAGAACAGCTACAGTTGTATTTTCAGGTTTTTTACAGCATTTCTGAATCAGTAGCTGACATCGTCCATGACTGGATTTCCTGTTTTAATAATGTTTCAAAGTGAATGGTTCTTGTTTAATAATAGGATTTTCTTTGAGTGATATATGTCTTCTTTTGATAAAGGTGGAAAACAAGGCATGTAGCAACTAGAAAGTGCTTTATTTAAGCTTATCTGTCTGATCTCAGTTTTTCTACTGTGTTGTCAGACTTCAGATTGAAAATAAATGAAAGTCCATATTTTATTCTTTTTTCTTGAATAACTATCTTGCTACTTGTTGATGACTTTCAATTTGTACCTAATACAAAGATGCATATTATACATTTATTCTCCTATCAAAGAGAGAGAAGGAATGGCTTTTAAGTCAGGGAATTTGAATTTCAGCTTTGGTAACTTGTCTTCAACTTTAGTGGTGTTTGATAAATCACCGAAACTATTCATAGCCTGCTGTGTTATTTTGTGGGTTTACAAAAGTGGACAACTGGAGTCCTGTTCCAGTATTGAGTGTTTGTCGTTCTCGTGCGTTAGCAGGAATTCTACTTACAGTACTTCAATAAGGTAAATTAATTTCTTTTTTAAAGGTGCTTCTAGTAAGTTATATTGAATTTGTCCATTGTCTTGGTTCCCCAGTAGGGAAAAATCAGGCTATGTCATTTAATTGATAAGAAAATTGATGCTTTAATCCTTTGTTTTAAAAAATAAAGTATTTCTGATTTAAACAGCAGTCAGTAAAGAGATCATTTATGTTCCTGTGAGTTTCTAGTTTCTGGTGATCCTGCTGAATTTGGATGTAACTGGGCAGCTTGCTTCTTGCCTACTGAGTGTAGCACAGGACTCTGTCAAGAGGAAAAATGTAACAAAACATCTAAATGTAGTTAAAAACATAATTAACTAATGGCTTTATCATGAGTCTACACATAGGAAGCAACATCAGATTGCAGACACAGGCTGCACTAATAAAGGAGCCCCAGGTTTCATCTAGTGCCTGGCTAACTTTTGAAAGCATTCTAAGGCATATCATCCAAACATAACAAAATAAATACTGGAGACAAACGTGATATTTGAAGTCTCTTTAATCTCTTGGTTAATATGTGTTACTGTAGAACAGTTGTGAACTGTTGTTCTTAAGAAAATGGCTATTTTTCTTTGCCATTCTTTTTGTTCATCCCTTCTGCATAATCCATGTGTCTGTGTTCAGTCTCACCCTTTTCTATTTTGTGACCTCTCTAATTCTTTTCTGTTTTGTCCATTTGACCTTTTTGCATGTTGGTATGCCTACTTCATCCTTCATGTTTTATTTCTTCACGGATGGCTGTCAGCTTCTGTCAACAGTCTTGTTAAGGTACAGATTAAGATGAGTAAAGCCTGTGCATGTTGTCATCATTGAGTTGCACTTTTCTCTCTAGTTTATGGAGGTGATTCAGAGGTAGCTTTGTCTCGGGTAGAAACCATGAGAGGACTGATTTTTAATCTGAAAAATACTCTTAAGCGAATTCACCTGTTACTGTCAAGTATTTTGCAAGTATTGTGAGGTATAAGTAAATTAAAACTTGAATAGATTTTCATGTGAATGTCCATTTCTGAAATTAAAGATATCCTTCCCTCTTGCTGAAAGTCAGATTCAAAAAGAGAACTCAGAAGTGTGATTGTACTGGAGCGTCTCAAGAAAAAAGATTAGAAGACTTGGCACATGCAGAATTCTGGATCTGGTTTTGGTTTTATTCATAGTCTTAGCTGAACCTTCATTGAACTTCAGTCATTTCAGCTGGTATTTTGTATGCAGGTTGTTTGCCTCAGGGTGAATAGTTTTTCCTGTTACACAGCTGATGACAAACTTGATGTATAATGTTGGTAACTTTCACAATAGTTTGCCAAATGTGGTCTTGTATGGATGAAAAAATCAAGCTCATAATGAATATTAAAAATCTTTTCCTGCAGGACTTTTAGGTAAATGAAGCCAAAAAAAGATCTTGGATCTTTGACCAAAGGTTAGAGCATTTGAGAAGCTTAAAAAGACGGAAAGTTATGAGGCTTGTTTTTTCTAGGCTAGCGTTGTTAATCCCCTGCTTTTTCTCCTTGAAACCCTCTCTCCCTTTATCTGGGCATTGAGGGTTGGCTCTACTTTTTGTGGAAGCCTTGTAAGGTGTTTGTTGCAAGTACTGTATCTGTAGAACTTGCTGCACTGATTTTATGCAAGAACTGCATGATAGCACTGTGGTAGAAGGGATTCTGAAGGAAAGCACAGGAAACGTATGAGGTTTATTCCCAGTCATTTTGCTTTTCCTGTGTTCTTCTCACAATTAAACTTAACAATGGTTGAAACTTGAGTAACTCAGAGGCAGCGTGAGAGACAGTTTTCCAGGACTGAGTGTGAAATCACAGAATATTTTATTTAGAATATTTTAGGTGGAAATGTTGCCTTTTTTTTACTATTGAAGTCGGTCAGTTTTTGCCATACTCAAGGCATGTTTGAACTTGAAGCATTTTGCTCTACGGCCAGTGTATGGATAGGGGAATGATAGTTTGTGTCTGTGGCAGAACAAAGAAGCCACTGAAGGGATTCAAAGAGTTTGAGTAGTGAACAGAAATCACAAGGCAAAAAAATCTTTTGAAGAGCATTATGAAGGGTTGGCAGTGCGACAGAACTGTGTTTCTTCGCACTTGCACACACAATCCCTCTCCCCACCCCCAAATCCCTAGTCTCCCTTTTTATTATAATCAGACATGAAACAGACTAAAGAACAGTAAGTTGTTACCTGTACAAGTAAAAGCAAAGGCTCTATTTTTAAAGAGAATTTGCAAAATTTATAGCAGGAATTTAAGGATGTAGGGGGAGGCGGACCATCATAAAGGTAGACATGAATGTGCTTTCCCCCCTGTGAAAGGGGAAAGCATCCTTGACTGGTGGACTGGTGGTCTTCTGTGGTGAAATGGATGGATGGATGGATGAAGGGAGAGCTATGGATATTGATAATATCAAATTTTCTAAGGCTTCCACACTGGCTCCCATTACATGCTTGTTTAGAAACTGATGTTCTCTACTTTGTAAGTGGAACATAAGGTAGTCTGAAAAATGACTGAATTGCCAGTCTCAAAGGGCTGTGATTAGTGTCACGAAGTCCAACTGAAGGCTAATCACTAGTGATGTCCCTCTGGTGTTGATAGCGGGGCCAGTACTGTTTATATTGGTAAATGGTTTGGTTACAGGGCAGTGTGCACTCTCAGCAGATTTGTGGATGATACAGAACTGAGAGGAGTGGTTGATATCCTAGATGGATGTATTGCTGTTGAGAGACACTTTAACAGGTTGGAGAAATGGTTGAAGAGCCTCTATCTTTGGAGAGCCTTGCAGACTGGCTGGATACAGTCCTGAGCAACCTGCTGTGGCTGATCCTATTTTTTGAGCTGGGATCTTGGGCTAACTAGCCTATAGATCCCTTCCAGCTTAGCTATTCTGTAGGTGCTGATACGCTGGTTGTTGCTGATGTTATTACTTAGTGATTGCCTAGTTGCAATGAGAAGAAATTAGTGTGGAAGATGTAAGTTGTGTATGTTGCTTATTTAACCATGTTAAAATTTACAAAGTCTGCAGTCAGAGTTTATTTTGGGCGGTATTGGAGAGAAGATTGGTCAGGAGTACTTCCGAGTATTTATTCCAAGATTGTGGTTAAGTGAGTTTGTGAGTGGTTTACAATTGTGATTTACAGTTAAGGAGAGTTGAGCTGTGTAGAGCCAGAAATATGAGAGAGATAACAAGGCAGGAGAGAAACCATGATGGTAAAAGAAATTGGGGAAAGGCAATATTCTTAATAGCATGTACTTTGCAAAAAAAAAAAAAAAAAAAGTCTAGAGGATGATGAAGGTGGAATACTAATTAAACTTTAAGGAGGAAGTGTGGTATTGCAGGTCCTTAGCAGGAATGATTTTATAAAACTCGAGGAACTAAAGTCTCAATTAAACCATCTAAACAGTCTTAAAGGAGAGTAATTACAGCTAACTGGATAGCTCCTCATTTATTGAGAGAGGATAGGGAAGTGGCATAGTAGATGATGTTGAAAAGTGGGTTTTTAAAACAAGCCATGTCTGCTTAGTGGCTTATGTGGACGGGGAAAATAGAAGACAGCAAGATGTAGAGAATGCCAGGTGGAAGGAAGATGGGAAGATGATTTGGAAGTGATTTGGAAGTGGATTGATAAAGCAGTAAATGCCTTGAGGAGAGGGAGCATCCAGGCTTGCATGTCAGGTGAAGCTGAAGAGTGGATTGAGGAGTATGTTATGTGTTTTTCAGCTTCATCAGGATATGAATAAGTTAAAAGAAGCTGAGGTTTTACAGTTGTAAGGATGTATTTTTTGATTAAGCTGGGAGGTAGAGTTGTCAAAAGATGAAGCCAGGTAAATTGTATTAAAGTGAACTTGTAAGATTTGTGGAGACTCGTCACAACCATTGTGCGGTCACTGTTTAAGAACAGTGTCCTGTTCTTAAAAAGCTTTTGAAGGGTTTGTGCAATATGACTATATAGTAGTGAGTTCCTAGCTTTGCTTTATTAATGCAGCAGTTAATTTTGAAACTGCAAAAGACAATTTTCTACTACTACGTACACTTTTTTAGACAGCAAGTGATCAAGCTGCAGAAAACGAGGTTTTAGTAAATCCCCTGAGATGTCCTTGGAGGACATGCCTTACAACACCTTAGGGAAAAAAAAAAAAAGATGTTTTACATCTTTTTTAGGCTCAAAACAACATAAATTTCTCTGGTAAGCTTTGATAAATTGTGAGATTCTGGTTTAAAAAGAGATAGGCACAGAAGCTCACCTATCTCCTTCATAAGAGATTTTGATAACTGTAAAGTGTTCCTAACAAAAATGATAGCAACTGGAGAGTGACAATTCTCTCACCCATCTCTGTGATTAGGAAGAGCGATAGAAAAGTCAGTTTTCAAACTGGAAGTGAAGGTTTGTAGTTCTCTCTTTCTACCTGGTGCTAAAACAAAAAATAACTGTGTATGTTGGTGTTTGAGTAAGACTTCTGTTTCTTTGAAATACTATTTTCAATCCATTACCATCTTAATTGAAACTTAAGAAAACAAATTGGTGTGATTTTTTTTTTCTTTTTTTTTTTTAATTTTTCTTTTTCCTCCAGATCAGTTGATCTGTTCTGCAGTCTGACTCTTAGTTCTCAACCAATACTTTATTACTGACAGTTAACTGGGAAGCTTTTAGGGAGGAGGAACTGGGAAGTATTTTTGGGTGACAGGGATTTGGCACAAAGAGAGCAGGATGGAGCAACTTGGAACTGTGGGAAGAACGGTTGGTAACACTTGTTTACATAAATATTGCATTATGTTGTCTTTTAAATTTGTGCCTAATTAAGTGAACTTTTCCCTTTAGATTTGAAAAACTAATAAAAGTAAAAATATTGAACTGGCTTACACTACGCATTTTCTAAATCTTTATTTTTAAAAGATATTATGCTTTGTGGGAGGTTGATTCTATGCTAAAGGCACACTGCTATGGCGGGTTTATCCAGGTGCGAGTTACTCCTGTCCCCTAGAAATGCTTTCATAAATAGACCAAACTGCGTTGATGTGGCTCTCTGAAGTTATCTAACTGAATTGCTGAAAGGAGGAAAACTATACCAAAAAGCATATCTATTTAGATGCTTCATTTGTTATTAACTTGCTACTCAAACGGATAATCTAATTCCCCTAGTGCCACTCCTACACCTTGTGGAACATTTCTGCATTTAAAGAACATGGTGATTCATACCAGCAAGATCTTTTTGTGGAGTAGTTTTCCACTGGATCAGCAGGCTGACTGAATTCATCAACAATTAAGTGTCCTTAACTGTTAAAACAGCCACTAGGTTGAGCCTGTGTGAAAGCAGAAACGGGGTGGAGGAGGGAAATGAGCGTTGTTTTCATGGGAGTGTGCAGATCGATTGTAAGGAAAACTGTGCCTTAATTTTATTGCTTAATCTGATGTAGTGATGGCTGTGATGTAGACAGCTTTCCATGTTTGCTGTGTTAAACCCATTTCAGCCTGCTGAAATACAAACGAATCTAACCTTTGGTCAGTACAAAGGGCTTCATTACTGTAGCTTTAAACAGGCCCGCATACAATAGGCAGTGTTTGTTTCTCCTATAGATATTAGATGTGGAGATAGTGGAGGAAAAAGGAGTTTCTAGATTAAGAGAGGGAGTGTTTGAACCAAGTTGAGGTCAGTAATGACCTTTTCTGCTTTCCCCAAACAATTTCTTTTGTACTTGTATTTTTTTTCAAACATCAAACATAGTTAAAAATCCTTTGAAACAATTGTACGTCAAATTATGGATTGCATATGTTGAACTTGAATTTATTGCAATAAAGTGATCAAGTGTTTGGATGATAGCTTTATTTCCATCATATATGAACATTTTAAAAATCAGTAATGTCAAATCAGGCTAGATTGGAAGAGAATTCTCCTTTTTAGTATTGTATGTTTTATTACTAGCCATAGATTAAAATAGAAATTTTTTAGAATGTTTAACTACTGAGATTTGGAGCTTACTTTTGCAGTTACCTGTTTAGCTTCTTTATTATTCCAGTCCTTCCTAGGTATTTAATTCTACATTTTTCTTAACATGGGAAGACCTTGATTACTACACATTTATTTCCTTTCCTCTCTTCCTCCTCTATTACTTCCAGTCATGCTTTCAGTGCATTGAATTCCATTGTTCCTTTCCCTTTCTATATGTCTGTAGGGCACATTTAGTACAGGAAAGCATTTGCCTAGAAAGTGAATGAAATGCATTTGATTTGTCTTTTTTATAAGTATATGATGAAACCCCTTGTTCCCAGTTGTGCATTTCTGCTCCTCTGTGCTGTTGCACTGCATGATTTTGTTACTGCCTGATCCGTGGGTGGACTGACTTACTGCGTGTCTTTATGGTCACTGAATCTAGGGCAGGCAAGAGACTGCCAAGCTGCCAAGTCATACCCCCTCAGCCTTCCAAACTCTACATCTACCAAGACAAACTGACAGGACACTGGCATTGCCAACAGAATAATAGTTTTATGTCTGTTCATGTCTCATCCAGGTAACTGTGCGGCCAGACAGGTGTCTGTGCCATTGTAAGATAAGAACAGCAGTACCCTAGAAGATTAATGAGAAGAGAGGGGTTGCTTCTCTGCAGTGACCTATGGTTAAATTGATTCAGCAGTATTATAAGACTGCATAATGAGGAGGGAAAAAGAGTCGAGAAATAAGAACTAAAAGCCTTGATCTTTGATCTTGCTTTGCAAAGAATTCTGGCTATTTGTTGAGAGGAATGTTGCCACAGGCAGCTTCAGTTTTTGTTTGGTAACTTGTTTGTAATTTTCAAACTCATTTGAAGTCTAGAAGGTCCTTAAAAAGAAAAAAAAAAAAACAGTGTCATAGACCTCTTAATGCACTTCTAGAATTTTATTTGCAAAATGAGTTAAGCAGTGTGAGAAATAATGAAAGCTGAACAACACACTAGTAAGTAATTCTTAGATCCTTGCAGAGTCTATTTCTTCCTTTTCTCTGATACCATGCCCAAGTGTGTTTTGCTTCAAAACTTGTGTTTTGATGCTACAACAAAGACTATTCAGGCAGGTTCCCTCCCTTCCCTCTTTCTATCTGGCAAGTTGACTGCTATCTTGAATCACTGCTGACTGTGAAATTTGAGTTAATAAGAATTGATCAGGTAGTACATGGATGGTGATTATTCAGTAGTCTAAATTTTGCCTTTCAAACTTTTTTTTTTCATCTGCCAAAGGAAGAAATGTGTATTAGAGTTGCTTCTACGGGTTAATTATTATTTTATGGGACTAAGTCTAAACAAACTTTGCAGATGCTAATAAAAATATTCTTAGGATATTTGAGCTGTCCTGACAGCCTCATGACGTTCTGGAGCTTCTCTGTTTTCCCACCTGCTTATACTAACAGCAGGCTCTTTGAAGGAATTTCACAGTTTCACTGCTGTTATTTTAAGCTTGGCCATTTAACATATATGTAAGTGTGAAAGTACACATAGATACCCTATCTACTTATGTTTTGCCTGAAGGATGTGAGTGTTCGTACTGCTTTACCAACATCTGTTTTTTGTTATTCCTCAGCATAATAGTACTCTTCAGCTCTCAACCATGGGCAGAAGTAGAAAAATTCCATTAAGAAAATGCATCTAAATGGTTGGACTGCTTTTGGGCAGATTTCAATGCAAAATATTTGCATTGGGTTTATGAGGTAGCAATCTCTTCACGAAGTTTGTATTTTTATCATTTTGAGCTGGTTTTGAGCTTTTATACTGCTAAATTGTTTGAGACTTCAGCTTTTAGATATGATCTTACAGTGATATTCAGTACTTCATCTTACCTTTGTGTTCAGTTTCTGAAGGAAAGAAACAGCAGACTAGCAAGTAACTATTTGTTAAAAGAAAGCAAATTGCATTCTAGTTTTAATAGTATTTTAAAACTTAAAATTTTAATTTTAATAGTATTTCAAAACTTAAATTTTAAGTATTCTTTAACATACAGAGCTTCATTTATACTATACCTATAGTAACAATGCTAATGTCTGAATTCATCTTGATATTTTAAGGCCCATTTTAATTATTAGTCTTTAATTGAATATTGTCAATTGTCTTGTTCCTCGTAATGGGTAATCTTTTGTTTTTTAGTGTTATTGAGTTGTCAAATGTAACTCTTTTATTCTTACCCATATTATGCCACTTTGCAAATAGGCATCTTAAGCCTAAAATGATTAATTTACTGTTAGTTTTTTTTCTCTTTTGCTCTTTTGAGTCTGATAGGGTATTGCAACAACTTCCATGGAAGTTCTAACTCTAACAATACCGTGGTGCCTTTGGGATGGCAGGTTGCCACTTTTATTAAGTATTGTGCATAGAATATGAATTGAGATCTTGTTTTTAAGACAGCTCGTTAGAGTTGGTCCTATGTATACTGAATTTTATTCTGTTAAAATTCTCTCTATGGTGCGTAATAGTTAATACGCCCTAATAATGCCAAATATGTGTCTTTTGAAGGATTTTTAAGGTTTCTCTAACTTTATGCCATGTGTAGGCTTTTCCTTATATAATTCAATTGGTTGCATAATTCTGTATGTGAGTGTGGTTTGTAATGTGATATTCTACAGCTCCACAATTGGCTGCTTACACTTTATCCCAGTCTTCTCTCAAGTCTTTCTGTATGCTTATTCCTTTCCTTGCCTTCCTCCATAAATATGGTCACTCTGCCATTTACTGGCATTACTAATTTCCTGTTTTTAAAATCTTTCACCCTAATGCATCGAACTGTGCTGCAGGCGCTGGCTTATTCCATTATAATTTGAGAACTCTTCTTTTTCTGAAGTGTCTTTGGTTCCTCCTGTTTTCTTGCAGTTTTGTTGTGAAGAACTTCTGTTTTGTTGACCCTAAAGTCTGTGCTTGCTATTATATTTCTGTGAAAATTGTTAAAGAAATCTTCCTGTCTATGGTGGCTCTCTGAACTGTTACTTTTGTTATTTTGGTATGACTACCCCTTGGCAGTTCTTTGCTTAGCAGGGCTATTTTAGATTACCTCTGCAATGCCCAGAATTGCAGAGGCAGTCAATGACAATATGAGGACATAATTTTCTAACTTCACCCTTTTATCTTTAATCTGCTCTCTGCAACCATATTTTGCCCCTAATGTCCTGCAAGCTTGCTTTAAAGCAGATGCAGGAGAAAACACAGATGAGGGTGACGTCAGTGTCCCTTTCCGGGCAAACAAATTCTAGGGAAGTCCTAGGCTTCTGCATCTCTGACTACATCTCTTTAGTAGCTCGGTAGCTATGCTTAATCGGATACTTTATTCAGGAGATTGCTTCCTGGGAGTCGGACCTTTTTATTTTTATTTAATTTCTGTTTGTTAATACCATCTAATTAGGATGAGGCACAGTTTGTGGCAGCTGCCTTTTTTATAGGTGTCTTGTTTTTAAGTACAAGAAGTCTTATTTAAGAATTGATACTATACAGGTACATCCTACTATAAAAATATTATGCACAAATGTAGTGCATGTTTTTAGAAAAGTACAGTATCCAGCAAAAGTATAGCAGAACTCTGAACTATTTACAAATGTTAATCTTCAGGAAATATTTTTCTCAAGTCACATATATTTAATTTATTAAAAATTGTTTGTATACTGCCAATATATTGTCTTTAAATCAGTGAAAAGGAATATGGATTGATTATTCAGTTTATTCAGTGACAAATCTTCTATTTACTTTAATATTTCACCACTGAATAGAGAGTGGCAGTTTGGAATTGTGTGCTCTGCTTGCCCATGGTGCTGATCCAGCATGCTGTCTAAATTAGCTTGTTAATCTTCATCTTCAGTGTTGCTAACTGTTGATCTTTTTGTTCTTTGTCCTCTGACTATGTGGATCACTCTCATTGCAACCCATTGCTCTTTCTGAATATCCTGTTGTAATATTAGTTATGATTTTCAGCACTCTGAGGAGAAAGGAGGTAAAAACTCATCTCTGGTTGCTAGTTTGAAAAAAAAGTGAAAACTTTATTTAAAATATTAGGCATCTTAAAACATGAATTTGTAAATTATTCTAGAGTAATACCCAGTAATGTGATCACTATTTAATTTATTTTTTTAATTTAATTTTTTAATGTCTTACAAATGATGATTCTGTTGTAGAGATCTTCAACTGTGTAGTACAGTTACTGTTTCTCATAACGCTTGCCTCTTGTGTGTGCAAAATCATGAAAGCAGGAGAAATGAAATAATAAATAGTCTGCAAACACAGGCTAGTGTCCTGCAGTTTTGAGCTCTGAAGTGACTTGTTCTTTTTACTGGCTAATTATTTGATCTTGAATGAAGGATGGACTTAACTGACCTAGCTATACCTAGTGCTAAGGTGTTTTAGGCATACAACTGACATATAAAAAAAAAAGCTGTTTTTCTACAAAACTAAAACTTCTTCAGTGCTTTTTAAACTTCCTAGTTGTTGCTTTTTACTGTCTTTTTCAATAGCACTAGCGTGCTTTCTTTTTCTTATCGCATGGTATATGCATTTCTAATTGCAGACGACTTCATCTCAACAAGAAAGCAACAGACAAACAGCCATACAGCAAACTTCCTGGTGTTTCACTTCTAAAACCACTGAAAGGAGTGGATCCTAATCTGATAAACAATTTAGAAACTTTCTTTGAACTGGATTATCCCAAAGTAAGTATCTACAACTTCCTGCCCGCCTTGTGTGTATCTCCCCCTCCCAAGTTATATTGGTGACCTGATCTAGAACTACTGAACTACTAAATTTAATCAAGTACAGAAGTGTGGGGTTTTTTTTCCCCTTTTGTAGTCAATACATAGTTACATTTTCCAAATGTTCTTTTTTTTTCCAGAAGCTGAGTGCAAAGGTATATGACCAAGATTTGTGTCAAAACACACTTTGTGCTTAACTAAGATTTTATAACTCCAGTATTTTCTCTAATTAATAGTATTATGAAATACTTTTATTTTAGAGGCTCATTTAATCATGAGGCAAAGCACCCTTTTTCAGTGTAATACTTCTTTGTGACAGATTGCCTAAAAAAGAACTTTTACTGAGGGCCTAATAATCATGGTTCTTGCTGACTGCTTTTCCAGTAAAGAAGTTGTTGATGATTTGCTGCCCTTCATCAGTTGTTGGTATGTGGTATAGTCCCGAAGCCACTTGTCAATGTTGAAAAATAAATAGTTGATAAAAGTTAATACTTGCTCTTGAACAGTGTTTGACTCTCTGATGCAAGTGATCAATGTGTTGCATTCTGTCCATGTTTCAAGTAGCCTATAACTTAAAGGAGAAATCTGAAAATACTTACTGTATCATTCACCACTTAGTTCTTTTTTGGAAAAAAAAAAAAAAAAAAAGGAAAGAAAAGAAAATCCTTAAAACTGGTTATCTTATTGTTGTTTTTGTTGTTGGGGGCATTTTCAAAAGCTTAAGGCACCCTTTTTATTTCTTTATTAGTATGAAGTACTACTCTGTGTACAAGATCATGATGATCCAGCTATTGATGTATGCAAAAAGCTTCTTGGCAAATACCCAAATGTGGATGCTAGACTGTTCATTGGTGAGTTGTGTAACTCTGTGGTGGGATTTTTTACAAGGTAGGATTAAAGAATCCTTGAGTTATATGTGCAGTGTTTTAAAATAAACATCTGTCTTGTTCTTTGAATGCTCACCTGTAGCTTAATTATCTGTTAGAGAGTTGGGTAAAGAAAATGAGTTTACTTTTGGAATCTGTGACATCAATTAAAAAAAAAAAAACAGGAAGAGTAATAACAACAAAAAAGCGACTTTTTTCCTTTTAAATGTGGTACACAGCAATTTGAATTCTGTTTTTGCAGTGAAGTATGCAGGCAGTGACTTGGAGTTAAGTCACTTGGAAGTGACTTAAATCTATTTGAGCTTGATCTGCTACAGCAATTCTTCTTTCTTCTATTCAGAGTCTGTAGTGCTATTTCTTCACATTCCATTTTCCTTAGAGAGGGGATGGGAACACTCCCCCTCCTTTCTCTTGCCCTGAAATAAATTGAATGTCTGGAACAGCCGAGTGTGTCATCTCTCTTATCTTGCTCCTTTTCTTTTGATTTGGTTCCAAAATTACTGTAATGTAAAATAGGCATATGCGTTATCAGTATTCCTAACACAGAGATGAAGAGAATACTTGCTGTGCAGAGTGTGGTAGCTTCATAGCTCCACTTCTCTTTTAATTATGTTAACCTTGACACTCCACCATTTTGAGGAAACAATTTTTTCTTTTAAAGTCTCTCTATCATCATAATAAGACATGAAATATACTAGTGAATTGAATTTGAATCATATTCTTAATAGTAGTTGGACTTTTAGAATTGAAAAGTTAATTGTTTTTCAGTTAATATAACTAACTAGCTGGAATAAGGAGTCTGGATTCTAAAAAATACATTCACAACATGTGTGATATTTCTAATTTTTAGGAGGTAAGAAGGTTGGCATCAATCCCAAGATTAACAACCTGATGCCTGGATATGAAGTTGCTAAATATGATCTCATATGGATTTGTGATAGTGGAATTAGAGGTGAGTGTGTACAGTAATGTGCTGATGGTTACATTTCCTTCTAAAGTAATAATTTACTACCTTCTTACTGCCTGTGAACAATTCATTTTGTGGGTTCTTTTGACTGGGAACTGAAATAAAAATGAGAGCCAAAAATCTTTTAAAAATATTCTCATGAAATAATTTTTAGCCTCTAATTAAAGGTTAAACACCTTTAAAGGTGTTAAACAGCTAATTAAAAAGAGATGTTTCCACTGTTTTCATTGTACATACTATTCTATGATTTTCCTGTTTATGATCATTATTATTTTACTTAAACTTTGTCTCAATATATTGTACAACAAAATAACTCCCTGATAGTAGGAATAGAACATGGATCTTGGTACCCTTGTACAGAGGGCAGAATGATGTCATTAATGAGCTGTTTCTCTCTCTTTTTTTTTATTGTTATTTTTTTTATTTCT
>JAWLRI010000168.1:778020-788998 GCA_034781795.1 Crypturellus tataupa | reverse complement strand
TTTTTTTTATTGTTATTTTTTTTATTTGTCACATAGTAACACCGGACACACTAACAGATATGGCCAACCAGATGACTGAAAAAGTAGGTTTGGTCCATGGGCTACCATATGTTGCAGACAGGCAGGGTTTTGCTGCTACTCTTGAACAGGTAAGGTTATGTTGTTTGGACTTTGTTTGTGACCAAAAATTGTCTGGTGCTTTTTCCATGATTTATGTGAAAAAATGTTTCAGTGTCAAGTGTGTTACCTGAAAGTAAATGCCTAGTATAATTTTAAATACTGTAAAGTACTACGGCTTCTAAATTCTACCAAAGCCTTCTAGATGTGGATTCAGTATGCATGATTATAATGGAAACAATAAAAAATATAGCATAAATGATTGATTTATCTTAAAGTTTATTAAATACTAAAGAACTGTTTTATCACTTGAAGTCATAGCAGACCTTTGTGTAGGGACACAAAAATATTCTAAAACCTAGCTCACAGATTATCATGATTTGTAACATTGCCTAAATCCTGCTCTTTTCAGAAGCACTGCTTATGTGCTGTTTTCCTCATAGCATCCTCTGAATTTTGGGCCATTTTCATCTGAGATGTAGATGTATATGTATATGTTTACTAATATATAGCAGATTTCTTGCGTCAGCTTTTCCATTTTATATTTTCCTCTGCACCTTTATGACCCTTAATGACCAAAAAAGTTCCATAGATGTAATCTTTGTTGCGAGATGAATCACCACCTTTTTTTTTTTTTTTTTTTGTTGAAAATACCTTTGTGTGTAGTGCTATTTTGTGTTTCTTAACACTTGCCTTGAAAGAGGAGGTGAACAGATGATTTTAGGGTATGTCTTACCACTCTTCATCTGTCCTGTTCTTCCTCTGTCTTCACTGTCTTTGAGTTCTGTGTTTTGTAGTAGGTAAGAGCAGGGTTTTCTTGTTTGTTCTTCATATCTCAAAGAACGTAATTTAATCGCAGTATCTTTTATTCTAAACCAGTATGAGTAAGGCATTTTTGCCCTAAGGCTGGCTAATGTGTGCGGAAGCAGAAATACGAGAGGTAGAAGTTCAGTGAAATTCGGTATTCTTTCATTACGTGGAGAAAGGGCTTCTTGTGTGATCTTTGTGAAGCAGAAAGTCTGACTTAATTTCTCATGAAAAAAAGACAAGGAGCTATGCAACAAAGTAATTAATGCTATTACATGTTAAATAGAATTACTGCTCCTGCTTCTGTATTTCTGTGGCAGCTTTTGCTTCAAGATCCAGTTCAAGCCAGTCCAATTAAAGATTAGCATGCCTTTTCTTCAGTGAGTAAGTAGTTTAGTAAAAGCAGTGTAAAGACCACCTGTAGGAATAATGGCAGTGAAAGGCCAACTGTCCCTTTACAGGATATGCTGTATATTAACTTGTTAAATATTCTAAAAAGGACTTCAGCATTGTTCAAGGTTTATCTTTGGTTGCACAGAACGGTCATTACTTAACTACCGTGTGTAAGAGGAAAGAGAGCATCTCTGTTTTAGCTATCATCAAAAAAATAAAATGAATTTGTAAAGTCACTGAATCTCAATCGGACTTCTTAACACATATCTAACAAACATCAAAAATTTTAGATGATACTGAATACTAATTTTAGGTGATAGGATTACAAAATATATTTTTATAGGACAAGTACGGTGTATAACCAATAATGTCCTCTCTTCTGACTACTTGTTTCTCTTAACTGGCGAAAGTACAGTCATTGGAAGGTTTAGGCTGAATAACTGTTAAGAAACTTGTAAATTCTCTTACATGTTCACTTGCTGTAAAATTCTGTGAGAGAGTGTGTATTTGTCTTATCAGTGTGGGTAGCAGTAGCTCCAAGTGAGATGCCCTACAGAACTGACCATTTTGAGTAAGATGATGTATTTGTGATAAACTGACTAATAGGGGTGTTTTTTGAGTTTTGTTTAGGTACAATACATCATTCTCAAAGAGAACAAATCTTGCAATTGTGATTGCTTCTAGCATTTCATTGTGTTCTGTGATCATTTAATTGTTTCATGAGAAATATCTGAATGGAGGAACCCTTTTTTTTTTTTTTTTTTTTTTTTTTTTTTTTTTTTTTATATATCTTTTGAATGTTAGCAAGCGGTAGCAATGGAGATTACCATTAATGGTAAAGTGAACAAAATGCTGAATTTAGTGCAGTAGCGAAGTTGCTTACTTTCCTCCATGTTGGCACAGGAGAAGCCTTTAAAAGAGTTCAAGATGCCTTCCAAAATGAAAACTTGCTTATAAGAATTGCTGAACTGTGGGAGAAAGATTCAAAATTAACAGGACAGCCCGTACAAAGTAGTTTCGTTTGGAAAGTTTTTCCAAGTATGCCATCAAATTAGTCCAGATCTAGGGTTTTTTTTTTTTTTTTTGCCAAACCTTTTTGGAGAAATATTTTTAAAAAGCTTCAGGTGGAATAGTGCTTGCAAAAATATCTCTAGGTTTCAGAAGCCCTATTTATCGTCATCTTTGCAGGTTTATTTTGGAACTTCACATCCAAGATCATATATTTCAGCCAATTTAACTGGCTTCAAATGTGTAACAGGAATGTCATGTTTGATGAGAAAAGATGTCTTGGATCAAGCTGGAGGACTGATAGCATTTGCACAGTATATTGCTGAAGACTATTTCATGGCCAAAGCTATAGCTGATAGGTAAGATATCTCTGCAGTGAGCTTACTTCTTTAAGTACACTCTTAATTTATTTGTTTTCAATATAATACATACTATAATTAAACATTCAGTTATATTTCAGTGTTCAACAAAGTACTTCTGTCATGTTCTGTCCTACTAATATGGCTTAATTATTTCTCAAGGATTATATTGTTTTCAATTTCTTTAGAAAAGAAGTTTATGAGAACTGAGTAAATACGGTGGTATTTGCTATTTTCCAACTAAGACTTGATAAAATATTTCAAATTTGTTTTTTAAATCCTTTGTAATAGCATGGCATGTAGGCTTTAAAAGTTTTTCAGTATAATAATATCATGAGATAATTTACAGTACACACATCTGAGCACCTCTTATTTGGAGGATACTTACTTTGTGCATTTTTTTTTTTTTTTTAGAGGCTGGAAATTTGCAATGGCCACACAGGTTGCAATGCAGAACTCTGGTTCATATTCTATTTCTCAGTTTCAGTCTAGAATGATCAGGTAATTTTTAATCTTTACTTTCTCCCCTGTCCTCCCATCACCTACATGCAGTGTGGATAAACCCAATAGTTATGGGAAAGAGAACTTTTCCAAAGCTAACTTTTACCTAATGCCTGAAAGGCATCCATACATTTGGATGTACCTTTCTTTTTATTCGGGAAATAAAACAGTGGATTTTCAGACTGATGTATGCGCAGTTAGTGTACTATTAGTATTTAAAAGTATTAGTTTTTAAATTTCTTTTATGTTCAGTAGGTTTGAAAGCATTTTTACAACGATTTGCTTGGAGATATAGTTAAATGGGAAACAATGTTAACATGTTTTCAAGAAAAGTTTGGTGGCTGATCACTTGATGAGGTCTGGGGACAGGATATAGAGTAGAATATAGTCAAAAGTGACGATATTTCTTTTTTCCTTAGGTGGGCCAAGCTGCGAATTAATATGTTGCCTGCCACAATAATTTGTGAACCAATCTCAGAGTGCTTTGTTGCCAGTTTAGTTATTGGATGGGCAGCTCATCATGTGTTCAGATGGGATATAATGGTATTTTTCATGTGTCACTGTTTGGCATGGTTTATATTTGACTACATTCAACTAAGAGGTGTTCAGGTATGTTTGAAGTTCCATATGTTTTATTAGTGCTTCAGCACTAGCTACTTGCACTAGCTACAGCAAAAAGTAATGTTACTTACAGTAATGAAATACTATTTTTGGCAATATAAAAAAAAAAAGAGGTAAAATTGTGTCACTTCAGTCCTTCTGACTTAAGTTAAAAAGGGGAGAGTGCTCAGTTGTAGTTCTGTTCTGTATATGCACCTAGTTCTACATAAAGTTTGGCTGCATGTTTTTATCTCCTCTTTCTAGGATAGGAAAAAAAACCTTTTCAAAATACAAGAATTGGGGGAATTTAGTCCTTAGATATTTTTTCTTTTTTTTTTTTTTTTTTTTCCTTTTTAGAGAGGGTCAGGAGGAAAGCTTGTTCATTTTTATCAACTGATGTTTTGTGTCTTGATCTGAGGTTTCTATAAAATTATATACACTTTTTTACCACATTTTGGTATTAAAAAATGAAATTGTCAAAGACTTTTAGTCTATTCTTAAAACTAGAATTTTCCTATAACTAGAAGGAATGAGACCTTAACAAAACTGAGTATGGAAAAATATCACATAGAGGAACAAATGTTGTTCTGATTTAATGTTGCAGGGGTTCTTCAGACTTTTCTTTCTTTTCTGGCTGCATTTCATCCAAACTTGATGTACAGTTATCTGTGAATTCAGATTTATCCCATAATTCTTGTCACACTGAAAAATAATCTTTGATGCTTAGTGGAGGAAAAAAAAGGAGAAAAACGAGTTCTTGACCTAAATCTACAGGGCCCTCCATGAGCAATCTGCACATTTATGTTTCACCCTGTGTAGCAGGAGTAGGTTGATACTAGAATAAGCTTTGTGCTTGGTTTTCTGAAACCTCTTCAGTTCCAGCTCTGCATGTGGCATAAAATTCTCTATGAAGCAGAAAATGCAGACAGGCTGTAAGGTGTTTTGTTCTGAGGATTTTTTTTTTCCCCTATGCAACAGGCCAAAGTCTTGTTTACTTAGATTTTACTCCTCTAGGAATGTTCAATAGTCCAGTCTCCTGTCTAGATGCTGATACTTCAAGATCTATGACAAAAGCCTAATCTGTCTGAAGGCAGAGTTTTGGTAGTTTTGTTTGTTTTCTAAGCTTTCCAAAACAAAAAAGGGAAATTGTATCATTATATTTCTTCTAGATAGCCTCAATGTATTGATGATTCTGCTATACTGTTTTTCTTCTGACCACGCGTGAGATCTTAGCTTAAACAAACAAAAAAAATCTTGACCTATAAAAACGACAGTGTAAAAGCTGCATGATAAACTTTAGGAAAGACCTATGCATACTATAAATGCTTTAAATTAAAATGAATAATCAGTGTTTAAAGCTTTGTCTTTTATATTCCCAGGGTGGTGCTTTATGTTTTTCAAAACTTGATTATGCAGTAGCTTGGTTCATCAGAGAATCCATGACGATTTATATCTTCTTATCTGCTTTGTGGGACCCTACTATTAGCTGGAGGACCGGCCGCTACAGGTTACGTTGTGGAGGCACTGCAGAAGAAATCCTTGATGTATAGCCACAGCTTTGTAACTGTGAATGTCAAAAAGAGAAGGGGGGCGGGAAGGAAAAGTATTATAAATTGTTTATATAAATGCTTTTAAGAAGATCTACCTTCAGTAGTTTTATTACTTGTATGTTTTGGTATCTGTTCTTTAATTTATTTTTGCATGGCACTTGCATCTGTGAAAAATACATCTGTAGTCTTGGCCAAATGGTACCTTGCTCCTATGTACAAAAGGAAATTGAGAGAACTGGTCCTAGCATCCATTTTCTCTGTGGATGCTCTGCAGCAAACGAAAAACAGTATCCTTCGGGATATGGACAGCTTCTTACTCTGTGGTGTGCTAGTCTAGGAGATCCAGGCATCAAATAGCTATTGCCTGTCTGGATTGCACAAGGCAGCACCTTTTAATACCACAGATTAAAACAAACAAACAAACTGATTTCTGTTAATGTCCCACAAGATTGAGCTCCTGACATGACTTTGGGAAAGAAGCTTTTGAATGCTTTATGCCTACCTCTTGCATTTGCTGCAGAACAAAATGAATGGAAAGGTAAATAGACTTTGCAAAAACAAAAGCTAAACTAAAGCTGGAGTTGTGTTTATATGTATATATGAAATATTTTTGTGGCATTGCAATGAACCAAAAGTGGACTGAGTTTGATAGGAGAAATTGGAAGGAATTACTGGTTAGGCATGTGTTGTTGAAGGCAACTTTTGGCCAACTCCAAACTGGTTCTGTCTGAACCTTGTTAAGCACTGTGCTGTAATTAGATTAGCTGGTCCCCTTCACTGTTCCCATCCTTTTTTTTAAGGGGTGTTTTTGTTTTTCCTGTGAGCGAGTGCTTTGATAGGGGGTGTGTGTGAAAGTGTTTGTGTGGGGCACAGTAGGGGGTGGGAGGGGAGCAGAAATACATTTCAGAAACATTTCACACATGAGCTATTTTCTTACACAATGTCTTAAGAATGTAATTTCATGATGCAGGTATTTAATAACTTTTTTAAGTAAACATATGTACCTATACTAGTCACTAATAAGTATTCAATTGCAGTAGATATTGTGAATAATATTAAAGGGCCAGATGAGTTTGCTGTTACTGATTAAAACTGCAGTCTTAATTTAAATATCAAACTAAGTCTACTCTTGGCTTTTTGCCTTCTACTGTTAGTCTAGCCTTTAAATTGGATCTTTGTATTCCAGTGGTATAACTAAAAGGACTAGATTATAATGCATGCCGTGTTTTTCTTCTCTTCTCTGCTCCTTGTAGCTTGCTTTCCAACCTCTTTGTGAGACCCTCTTAACTTGTGGTGAACTGGACTTGTTTTGTTTGAACTTTTTGTAATTAAGAAAAACAAAAAACACAGCAAAATGAGAGAGGGATGTTGCATAAGCCTTTTGTTTTCATAATTGTATTTATGCTGCTTTCCTTTTCTTCAGAATGAAATAGTATATTGTCACCATGAACATGAGCTGCTAATTGCAAGGCTGACACTGTCAACATGGCAGCTTTAAAAGCTGGACAGCACTTCTATGTCAAAGCATAGTGTGTAGCATATTAGCAATAATGATATGTGTTTATAAACATGGACACTTCTACCTTACTGAGCCAATTCCTTAACTGTCATATGCTACACATAGGTGTGTATGTACATGTCGTAAGACTCTGGGCCAAATTACTTCCTCCAGCTTAATATTTTTTTGCCTTATGATATCATTGAACTTTATTTTTAATGGGGATTTCTATGTGAACAAAGGCTTTTGATGCATGCTGCATTCTCTTCATGTGAATCGGGAAGAAAGTCCTGAGGCAAGTTGCACATTGAAAGCTAGTCTAGTTGTGACCCACTAAAACACTTTGTTTTCAATATTGGTTCTACATAGTTGAGTTTTTGCTGACAGTGTTTGTAATTTCATTTGTTTCATGAAGTTTGATGCCATTCATTGCGCTGCTGAAGTGAAGCTTAGCTTGCAACCTAGCTTTATGCTGATTTCTACGCAGGCAGTGAAACAAAACCAAAAAAGGCTGAAAAGACTTCATTTACAACAAACATAGATAGGAACAAGTGTTGTGTTAATGAGTGCTTTTTGCGTTGGTAGAGTCATCTTTGACAAAGAAACTGAAGCATCATATAAGCAAATAACTCGATTTTGGTACTGTTCAGTTGATTATGAAATGGAAATCAAACTGTAAAATGTTGTAGAAGGTGCTGCAACAGAATTCCTAGAACTTTAAAAATGGCTGATTTTTAAAAGGTTGTACGATCTACAGATATGTCAAATACACCGCATTTATTTAAAATCATTGTCTTGTTCTTTTTTTTGTTTTGTTTGAAAATAAACTTTGAATACGATCAGTATTTGGAATATATATTCTTTTTCCTGCCTGTTTTGCAGTGACTGTAATATGAAAGACTTGGGGTCTGAGCGTGTATGGCAATTTTGAAAGAAATAACTTTTAATTCTTAATTGTAATAAATTCATGTGTCTTTTGGGTTCTTCATACCTGAACAATCTGCTTTGGATTTTTTTTCCACTGAAATTACTTATATGTGCCTAAATCTTATTTTAAGCTAAACTTCAAACAAAAAGACAAACACAAAACTTCAGTATACCAAAACCTTAATGGTTCCCTGTCTGTTATAACCAATTGGTCTATATAAATATCATGGAAGTGCTTATCTTTCCCCTAAAACGTGTAGCTTTTTCTTTTTTATTTGTGTGTGTGTGTGTGTGTGTGTGTGTGTGTGTGTAAGCAAGCTGAAGTAGTTTATGCTTCTAACCATGTGCTTCAATAGATAATTTTGAAAGTAGTTTTATTCATTTCTAAAGGCCATTTTTAGACTTAACCCCTAATTATTTTCCAATCCAAATCTAACTTTAGGGTAGTCAGAGTTCCGGGAATTGTCAAGTTAGTCTTGATCCACAAGAGCTGTGACTAATTGCATATGTTGATGCTAAAGGAAACTGAGGTTCCATGTGGAATTCTGGATAATCTTTGTGAATTTCTGTTGAGTGAATTAAGCTTAAGTATTCTTTAGACTTGTGCAAATAGTGAAAAACACTTGGAAGGAAATGTTAAATTACAGAGTGGCCATAGTATCAAACTCAATCCAGCATTTATTTCTGAGAATGCCTGAGGTAAATAAACTGATTGTCATTGGATTGCAAATGAACCTGAGTGATGATATAAGTTTAAATAAAGGTGCTTTCTCAGCATTTAAACAAAAGTCCATGACAAAACTTCACCGTGAAAACATACATGCCAACTTAGCAGATGGTGATCGCGAAAGTTCTCATCTTAAGACTAATTTCATGTTAGTTTTGAAGGTGTCCATGATTCCTACTCCTGTTTTGGAACTGTCCTGTATCTAAGATCACTAATTTGGGATATGTTTAAAAAAAAAAAAAACCCACAGCCACTGCTGTTTGTTCTGTGCATCTTGAGCATTTTAAAACCTGCTGCACTACACAAGCTTCCATTGCCCACTATTGGTTAACCAAGCACAAATAGTAACTCTTAAAATTCCCATATTCCACTTCTCCTGCATGTGTGTCTAGTCCTGAGGGTTTGAACCCTCCCTGATAAAGAGGCAGAAGTCTTATCATAGCACTTCAAGCAGTACTTTGGCCACCGCTGTATTTGTGAGAAGACTCTAGCTACCCATTCTATGCATGAAGTTGCTGTTCACTGTATCACAGTTCTTGAAACTCTTTGTTCCCAAAAGACCTACAGGTAGACACATTAACCAAGTACTTCCTTCAAATGCATCTTGTGCTGCAGGAAAGCCAACCTATGTCAGATCCTACGGCTTTGTCAGCAGCTAGCTATAAACTCTTGCATGGTTACTTCAAGTGCTTCACTTTGAAAAGCAGTAAAAGCAGTTTTAGATTAGAGCTTTTTAAGTTCTGAATACAGAGTGCACAGTTTGGGCATGAAAAATCATCTGAAACTGTAACCTCTTCAGTGGACGCAAATGTCTGTAATGTTTTTCTCAGTGCTTAGCTGAGGTCAAAATTATTAGTTTTATTTAGCATTCATGTAAGCGGTGGTATTGTTAAAAAAAAACAAAAAAAAAATGAAATTCCTAACATTCTCCAACTTTTCTTTTTGAATCCTTTATTTCCTAAATTCTCATGAGATCGAGAGTCAGCTGTTAATCATATGTGATTATCCACAAGTTGTGCAGATTTTGGTTTCAGATCAGTTAGCAGACAGCTGCTTCTCATGAGTGTATGGGTTATTTTTTTGACCTCCATCAGCTGCCCGTATTTTTCACTGGCTTGTGGGTCTGCCTATAGATGGTAAGTGTAAGGGAGGTGCAAGTCAGACAACCTGCAGTTGTGGTTTGAGGGTTTTTGTTTTATACTTTGTTTTGCTACTCTCCACCTCTCCTACTAGCTTCTCCCTGCTGACATAAAGGAAGGAAGAGCCTTAGCCAAACCCATGTGCCAGTGGGAATTAACAGGATTTTATGGCTATTTTATATCCAGCCAACTTGTGGGTGTATGGCAGAACAGGCTTGTTCTTACAGTTGTGCAGGAAGTCAGTAAATTCATTGGAAGCATGAAATGGGATCTGTCAAAAGAAATCTTTTTCACTGGACTTTGGCATGAAATGAGTTACTGTTCTTGATTTGAGTTTTACATCCTCTGGGCCTTTGTTAAACGCGGGTCTGCTGACAGGATCGCAGTGACTCAGAATTAATGCTAAGATGTGCCGGTCTTTGAATCCTCTCGTCCTTTAAGTATGGTGAGTGGTTTTTCTTTCAAGGCCTGCCTGTTGCCTGGAAAAGGCTCTTTTTACATATGGAGTGACAGCTTGGGTTTTGATGGCAACAGAGACATCAAAAGACCTATATGTTACATATATAAATCATGGTAACATGTCCAACATATTCAAACATATTCGAAACCTTGTGGAATCTATGAAGCCCTTCAGAGATTTTGTCAGTGTAACTGTTTTAGGAAAGGTTTATTTTTTATATATATATGTATATATTGTATTTATATATATATACATGTATATATATATAAATACAAGTACAAAATACAAACCTGCCAAGGGTTTGAAGATGGCAAGCCCATTTTATTCTGTGTGGGACCCAGATAGGTCAATAGTAATTTTCTAGTATAAAAACCCAGTAGTAAAAGTGTTTTTTGGTGGTGGTGTTTTTTTTTTTTTCAAGCCTTCGCAGCGATGCCTAAAAGCTGGTGGACTTCATGTCGCATCCAGTTTCATTTCTCAGTTAGCTGAAACTTCAGCGCAATGTGGGTAGTGTAACTTCTTCTCAGGCCTCCTCACTCATTTGCGTGAGCAGTTTTGTTCTTCCTGTCCGCTGAGGGGGCAGGTGGAGGTTAAGCTTCCTTCGTGGGCAGCTTACCCAAATCCGAGAAGAGCAAGGCACATGCCCTTGTCCCGTGGCTCCTTTCTGCTCCATTTCCCGGGTGTTTTCTGTTCCCCCTTGGGAACACTTCATGCCTGAAGATCTTTGTAGAAGGAGTTTCCATAGACAGAAATATGGAGGATGGGGAAAGGGGAGATGAGAGAGAGAAATGAAGAATACAGTGTTAAATGAAATTGAAAGGCTGAGGGAGCTGGGCCTGTTCAGCCTGGAGAAGAGAAGGCTGAGAGGGGATCTAATTAGTGTGTATAAGTA
>JAWLRI010000168.1:705533-774767 GCA_034781795.1 Crypturellus tataupa | reverse complement strand
TTAGTCCAACTTTTAGTGTTTTGTAAGTGCATAAAAAAAAAAAGAGGTTGTGCTCTTTATAAATCTCTTCCAACTTACTTTCTATTAAATATGTAAAATTTCTATATAAGTAAACAAAATGGTTTGCAGTTTGAGTGCCTGGCTGTCTACTGACTGCGGGTATTTACATTCCTGCTTGCCACAAAGACCTATTGTTCAAACACAGTATTCTTTCTGAAGGTTGCCAGATGTTACACAAGTAAAGGCAAACTGTGATTGCAGTCCTGAGCTTTTTCAAAGTGGGAAAGTCCTGTTCTTGGAGACCTTCATCATTTATCTAGAAGTCCCAGAACCGGATTCCTCGTGTGAAAGAAAGGTGGAAAGGGCAAAATACTGCTGATTTGAAATCTAGTATCTTCTACCTCTCCCGAACTGACATGATGAACATAGTAACCTCTGGTCATTGTTGTAGAAGAAGATGAACTTTATTTTCCTTGGAAATGAATGTGCTGATTAGAGGCCTGCACACTTTGTGCTGTGCTGCACTCACCCCTGGGGTAAGGGGTGGCATGAAAACCTCGCTCTTGTGCTCACCACGTCTCTGAGGAGATGTCTGCGTTCGTCAGGTTCTCCCACCTGGTGACAGCCCGGGCTGCTGCTCCGTGCCTGAGTGTTCATCACCGTCTACTGCTTGGCCAAGAGCACAACCCCATCCTTCGCTCTGTGGCTTAAGGGTTGAGCCTGGCTGGGCGAAAGTGACATCAGGTAACGTGTAGGGGAAGGTGTTCCCAATGATGATCCGGGGTGTTGCTGACAGCATGGTGAGACGCAGGGTTTCAGCAGTCCAGGGCAAACGGTCGTTCCTTAAGGTGCGTCACTTTGGCCTTTTAGTTATAAAATAAGCCTTTGTGGAGCATGGGAACTGCACGTGGAGTCGGGAATCATGGGGGCAGGCTGTGCACATCTACCAGCGGTGTGGGTACACCGAGCCAGCAATAGGCTGGAGGATCATGTGCTGTTCGTCCAGCGTGATGCCAGCCAAGGAGGAACGGTGGCCGCAGTTACAGTTCCTGTTGCTATCTGTGGGCAGGCTTGGCTGAGAGCTGCCGTCATCAGGCCCCTGCTGAGGAAACAACCCTTTTCTGGGCGATGGAGCAGCTGTGTGGCCTGTGCCTGAGCGCGCCGGGATGACGGCAGCGGGGAGGCAGTGCGTGGGGCAGCAGGCTCTGTGGGGTGCAGGGCTCGGGGTACGGAGCGTGAGGTATGGGGCGCAGCGCGTGGGCACTATGGAGCAGGGGTGCTGTGCCAAAGCTGAGCGCTGCGGGAGAAGCAGCACCCGCAGCAACCCGGCACCCTGCCATTCCGTGTTCTGGAATACGGAAACAGCAAGGAAACGCCGGAGGAAGGAAGGGGTTATCAGCACGGCGTGAAGCAGCAGGCCCGCTGGCCACGGCCGGGTGCTGGCTGGTGATGCTGCGCGCGTGCTGAGCAGGTGCTGGGAGGACAACCCCGTGCAGCGAAGGGCCATGGCCAGGGAAGAGCCAAAGCCCGGTGAACACGTGGTCAGAAAGGAAAATAGGTCTCCTGAAGCAGAAAGCAGTGCGTTTTCTCTCTGCAAGCCTGGATGGTGAAAACTGACAAAAGGCTGATCCTTGCCTTTCCTGGCTGAAATGACAGTTCTCCACCAGCGTTGACTCGTTTTGGCTTCCAAATAGCATAAAAGCTATAGCCAAGGAAGAGCCGAGAAAGAAAAGCAACAGTAGTGTTTGCCTGAGAAAGGAAGCAGCCTGTAAGCCTTCACCTTAAAGGTCTTTCATCTTGAAACATTTCCCAGCCTTGTCCTACTTCAGTTTTCTAGTACAGCAAGGCAGACGTGACAGAGCAAAAACACAGTGTGGTGTAAGAGGTGAAAATATTTGGGTATTCTGATGTGGATGATCCTGCAGCAGGATTTCCTGAGCTGAGATAATCTTGCAAGGAAGTTGTTTCAAAGAAAGGGCAAAGGCACAAGGTGATGCACAGTCCTATAACTGCCTGAACTCAGACACAGCAAAAACCTTTGGATTGTGGCCCAAAAGGGAGCACAGCTGCTCAGAAGCACAGCAACATTCGACAATCTCATCTGGTTGGGGCTATTTCATAAGGAAACTCTGGGTCAGACGAAAACACTTCAGATGGTCAATGTGCTGGAGACTTACTGCAGCACTTACTACCAGGATGGAAGGGAAGCATTGCAATCAGGGTATTTCCTGCTCCCACCCCTCTGAACTACAGCTGGCCATGGCCAATGACTAAAATAGCTATTGTATCAGCTATTTTATGTTTATATCAGCTATTTTATGTTTATTTCATGTTGAAAACTGTCCTTCTGTGTGTTGCAAATGGAGATGGAGAGTCTTTTTCTCTTGACACCTTACCCTGGACAAGGCCAGTTTACACGGGCAGGAGTCAGGCTATCTCAGACAGAGCAGAAGTTGGCTTCCGTTTGGGGAAGGATCTCTTCTGTTCCTGGCCAGTTGAATGAGGTTCTGACTGCCCTTTCCTGCATTGGTACAGCTTTATAAACCTCACGGATGTTACCTTCTGCATATTATATTCTGGTTTCATAGTATGGCTATGGAAAAGCTTATTATAACTTTGTAGGTGCTTCAGTTTTGTGTTGCAACCATCACAAAAAGAGGTCACTTGTTTTTTATTTTTATCTGTATATAAGTGCGGAGCTCAGTTTTTGCTTGCTTTCTAAAGAGGAAATACCTTACCCCTTGTGGTTTTTCTTTTCAAGATCTCTTCCTGTGGAGTAATTTGCACCCATAAAATTTACTGGAGAGAGTAAAGATTTCATTTAAAAAGAAAAACAATAGTGTACTTGTTCTGTAGAAGAGTTGGTAATATTGCCTTTTTAATTTTCTTTCCCCAGCAGCCTAGAGTTTCCCTACTGCTGCCATTTGCCCTGTGAAGCCCAAGTTAATGCAAAGGAGCTGGGATAATTTCCTGGATTTACAGACTTAAAAAAAAGCACCACTGCAAATATGCAGTCACTTGTAGTCAAAGTTCACCTTTAATTAAGTGGGGAAAATGGCTACTCCAGAAACACAAGCATAAGTCCACCTCACGGCTGCTATGAGGATGGTTGAAGCCAAGAACACAAGAGACACAGAGCAGGGTTAGTCACAGTTTTTCAGCAGAAATATCAGGATCTGGGGAGAATTACAAATTACGCAGTGTTTCACAACTGCAAATACCGCAGGCTGGCTGAAGCCTGCTTCACCTTGAGAGATAAGTTCTTGCCTGTGTTCAGGATAGTTTCAGAGTTAAAGACTGAGCTGACAGAAACTGCAAGTGCTCAGAAATGAAATGGGATTTCAGATCGTTCACCCTTGGCCTCTAAGAGGTGGTCCAACTAAGAGCTGAACTCCCATTGACAGGCTGAGAAATACATTCCAGTTTCTACCTGGTGCTGCCTGTTCCTGCCATTCTTACTATTTTTTCTGATTTTTAATTTTTTTCTTTTCCTTTTCCTTCTAGTATTTTAACATTTAGTCTGAATTTTAAGATCATTCTGGATCCCAAAGTTTCATAGTTTGAAATTCTGGAAGAGCATTCTTCCTGTCTTTATGTAAAGCTAAATGTGTGTGTCTGCTTGTGCATGTCTGTCAGTTTATCTGTCTTTTTTATTACAAGGCACACATAAGGTACTGTACGTATAAAATAAATCTTTAACAAGAGATACATCTCTTGTTAATGCAGCAGTATCTGACTGAGGGCTCCCTACAAACAGCAGCTGCTCAGGTTTTTGTCCAGCCTCCTTGTCCCCTCAAGAGGTGAGCATGAAGGGCAGGTGGAGGCTCCGCGCTCAGGATAGGGTTTACCCCGAAGAGCACTGGCTGTCTACGGGCACCATTTCTGTGACTGTGTGGATACCTGACTTCTAGCTTTGTTGGGTGCTGTGATGAACCACTGCCCCATGGGGCGTCCAGCAAGAGCGCAGTTTTCCCTTTTCTCAGTAACTGCTAGTGGTGGGCATTTGGCCAGGCTGAGCTCTGGGAGCTGCGTTTCCACCTCTGACTTTTCCACATTCCCAACATGGTCCTTTAGGCACAGATTTTCCAAGAGACACAGGGTCAAAACACCCCGTAGAATGCAAAATGCTGAAAAGTGCTTCAAGCACCGCAAGCACTGACTTTACTGGTCAGAAAAGCCCATCTCCACCATGTCCAGGAAGCCCAGCTGCCGAGGCACAACCTCACGGGGAAGCAGTGTCACCTCAGAAGACCAACAGTTGTTTTGCCTGGTTTTCTTGGGTGTTGAAGTGGAGGTCCACACCACTGTTGTGGTTTTCCTAAAGGAACCACAAAGATATTGAAACTGGTCCCTGCTGGACAGCTGGCTAAAGGACTGCACTATACAAACAGGGACTTCCACCTCCCAGGGATTTGTACTGTGCCCTTGTACTACAGTGTTCAGATAACCACCAAGCCTCAAGAACAAAACATCTGACCAAATATAAACATTAGAAGGACATTTTCTGAAAATAATACCTCTTCTATGTGGCATTGCTGGATCCAGACCAACTGTTATGCATGTCACACACTAAAGCAGCAATGCCTGTGCACACTGCTGTATTTACTGTAGTTCTGTATACACCTAAAAGGTAGTCCACATGTGCTAGCACCTAACGGTGCATTTGTTCAGCTGGCACACAGCAATATTTCAGAAACGGACTGTCTGTGTAGGCCTGGGTCTTCTGATACCATCCATGCCTTCATGACCTGCTGTCTTGGAGGTCCCTGTTTGCACAAGCTGACCTATTGGGCAGAAATTCTGCAAGGAAGGACCTAGGCGTTCTGGAGGATAGCAAGCTGACCAGCAACCGGCATTGTGCCTTTGTGGCCCAGAAGGCCAAGGGCATCCTGGGGTGCATCAGGAAGAGTGTGGCCTGGAGGTGGAGGGAGGTGATCCTCTCCTGTGTTCAGCTCTGGTGAGGCCACATGTGCACTGCTGTGTGCACTGCTGGTCTCCTAGGTCAAGGGGGATGTGAAGCTGCTGGGGAGAGACCAGCATAGGGCTATTAAGATGATGCGGGGGCAGAAGCATCTGTCTCATGAGGAGAGGCTGAGAGAACTGGGGCTGTTCGGCCTGGAGAGGAGAAGCCTGAGGGGGATCTCCTGAGCACAGTTAGTACAAATGCTGTAAGGGAGGGTGCCAAGGGGAAGGGGCAGGCTCCTTTCAAGGGTGCTCAGTGACAGGACAAGAAGCACAGGAAGGTCCACCTGAATTTGAAGAAAAACTTCCTGATGCTGAAAGTGACAGATTCTGAAGCAGGCTACCCAGAGAGGTTGTGGAGTCTTCCTTGGAGATATTCAAAACCTGCCTGGACATGATCCTGTGCCACGTGCTCTACGTGTCCCTACTGGAGCAGAGGGCTTGGACTAGGTGATCTCTAGAGGTCCCTTCCAGCCTCAACAATTCTGTGATTCTTAGTTTCTCTTCGACACAGTCGCCTCTCTGTGAATTTGTTTGAAATATGGTGTGGGGACAAACAGTGCATGCACTCTGGTAGCACAAGGGCTGCTTACTGGTGAAACCAAGCCAACACAGCTGGATGTGAAGGTGGGTATAGCGGATTCCAGCCAGCCAACCTTGGTTCCTTGCACAGTGTTTAATTCATAGCTTCGTGGCTGAAGAACCTGCCAAGCAGGTAACTGAGCTTGCATGGCCTGTATGGGCGATCTTAAGATGAGAATGCAGTGAACTTGCAGTGACTGTGTGTGAAGCAGCACAAATCTGAGAATGGAAAAGCAGAGCTTGCACAAAGAAGGAGCCTCTGAGCTCATTTACAGATTCAAAGGTGACTTCTTATTTTTACTGGAAACAGAATTTTCACTTGGTAGTTTCAGGGAAATATAGACCCTCTAGTTCAAAGCTGTTCATACTGTGGCTTAAACTGAAAATTACCACTGTCCTCATGGAAAAAAAAAATAAATAAAAAACAAGAAAGCCTTGCTGTCACTATGCTCTTCTATGTTTTGAGCTGTCCTCTTCAGTGTAAAAATCTGTCAGTCTAATTGCTGGGTGCTCCACTTGGTTTGCAGTGATGCCAAGCCATGTGCAAGGTGCAGGGCAGCAGAGGCTCCAGCCCTTGCTGCCTTCTTCTGAGTATTTGATACTCCTCCTGACTCCCCGTCTGTGCTATAAATGCAGCAAAAGGAGAAATCGTGGCCGCTGGCTTTGGGGCAGCAATGGAGACCAGATGTCCGACCTGGGGTGTACAATCCTCATCTGTGGCATGGGGGACCTAGATTCCCTTTCAGCCTGGGACACTGGCACCTTATGGGGCTGGTTGCTGCCTCTTCTCCCTATGTATTTTTTTCCCGTCAGGGTGCTTGGTTGGTCACTGGTGAGAGGAACAGCGCTGCTGCAGAGCTACATTCAGCAGCGGTTCTGAGGGTCTCTTGAGAGCAGCTCTGCTGGGGACCGACTTGACCACGCACAGACAGGCGGCCAGATAGGCGGTGCAGAGAGCAAGCTGTAGTGCCTTTCCTAGTGTTCTTCAGTTCCCACATAGCTAGTTTGTGACTGCAGTTTCCCAGGGCCTGGGGCTGTATTATACTATATAACAACTCAGCCAGGAGGGCTCCGCACAGGCTGAACAACCTCTGAGAGCAGGAGTGAAGTTTTTATTTTATTTCTTGCAGTCTATTGATAGTCTTATCTGGATTTTGCTTTCAACCACGTGAGGTTTTGGTTTTGATTTCCAGCTCTGCTCTGCACTCAGCTCTCTTAAGTTTTTTGGGTTTGTAGAGTTTCGTTTTTAGTTCTTGACTGTTGTGTTTTCCAGTAAATTTCAGAATGTTTTTATGCCTCTGCTTGCATGAGGCTAATGGTTCTCAACCTGCTGTGCCACCAAGAAATAATCCAGGTAAAAAGGAACCTGTTGCTAACAGGTTTTCATTTGCCATAGAGGGGTCTTTGCCTCAGTCAGGAAACCTGAAGGTTTAGTAAACTGAAAGCAAGTTGAAAATCATTACTCTAGCAATAAGCCAGAGCTACTAAAAACCCAGAAGAATCTCACACTGTCAGACCCAAATGTCAGCACTCAAATCTTGTAATCAAAACCACATTCGTTTTCGTTAGTGTAGGTGCTTGTCAAAATACCTTTGCTTAGCAGAGTGATCTTGCTGTAAGGAATTTCGTCTTGAACTTTGTGTGAGGAATTTCATTTTAGGGGACATCAGTCTGTTTTTCTCCTAGAAAACACTTGAAAGAGGTGCCACAGCTGGAGCACCTCAATGCCTTAGTCTTTGTTCCATGGCAATCAACAGGACTGAACAACAGATGCAACTTCAAGTCATACTTACTCATCACAAAATGCAGAAGTTATAAGGCTGAAGGAAGCTGTGGCTTGCTATACAAAAGGAATAGTTTGTCTCATGGTTTGCTGTCCTAACTTGCACAGAGTGGGGAGCCCTGTTCATGGGTTTGGCCCTTCGACTGGTTGCCATAGAACAAACTCAGAAAAAGAGGGCGTCTTTGAAAGAAAATACAGGCATTTTCATCAAGCTGCACATTTCCATGTGCTCCTCAAGAGCAGCCTGTAAAATATGCAGCTGCTAGAAGCTAATCATTTTTATGATCAACTGATGTAGTTGCATTGACCCAGCTCCCAGGTGGCTGCAGGTATAAAGTGCTAATGTAGGATATCACATTTACCACAACTTGGGACACACCTGTCTGGTATGGTCAAGTTTCTATTAGAGGGTTTGGTATCATTTCACTTCTCTGATATCAGATATTCCTCCTGTAGCTTCATGTGTCCTCCAGAACAAGCCTGCCAGGAGCAGGAAGGGTAGCTTTCACTTCCACCACCGCTTAGCGAGATGCGTGACCACACCAAACATCTCCTGTCAAAGGCTAAATGCCATGCGTTCAAGTTTGGACCTTCTCTGTTCAGCACAGCTCTAATGAAATACAGGACTGCTTGAGAAAGTGTGTGCTCTAAATTCAGTGTAAACCAAGGGGTCTTGCTCATTTTTTTATCTATGTGCGCTTAAAGACATCTATTTACATCTATTTTGTGATGTCAATATGGGAGCATTTGTGCTGCTTGAACTAAGTGGTTTTAAAGTTGCACCTTTGTTTAGTCACCTACAGTAACTTGGAATGTAAATAGGGTTTAGATCTTCTGTGAAGAGAAGCTGAAAGGAAAACTCAAAATGTCTTATGTTAAACCTGGTAACAATGGAAGGCTCATAGCCCTGGACAGCACAATCCATTCTTAGAAAAAAAATACTAAGAAAAATTTATCATTTCACTACTAAATTGGTTGCAATTTGAAATTCTGTGTTTATGAAGAGTGTCTATTCCATAGCTTCTGAGTCCACAGCGTGGTAATTTTGTGGCCATAAATCTCATTTGGGTCATTTCAAAAAAGTGCTTGTCCTCAGTGGCTTGTGTTTTGCATTTAAACCAGCAGGAATATATTTGCAGGCTGTTCTTTTCTGATTCAGAAACAACTGTTTTGCCTAAGCAGACTTTACCCATTTTCATTACGTTCCTTTAGAATGCGTGGCCTTGTGCTGGATTAGCTTTTGACAGAGAAAAAGAGAGAACCACAATGACGGCAGCTTGCACTGTGTGCTGAGCTGCATTCCTCTTGTCTAAAAGCTCCTGCTGGGGCCGTCACCAAGGACAGAAGCAGCAGAGCCCGTGGAGGCTCTGCCTTGCTGGAACTGTCTCCCCCTGGAAGCCTGCAGCATAGGCTGAGTTTGCCTCCGGCTGGCAGAGGGGAAGCAGGAAGGTGAATATCTTAGTTTGGAAACATGCCCTTGCACTGCTGCTGGACTGCCTTGTTTGCACACCATGTCATTCGCACTAGGATAACCCGTAAAAGCAGTTTTAAGCTTTGGATTCAGAACAACAACGTCATTAGGCATTAAGCTAAGCACTTTTAAAAGGCATCTTCAGATCTTAAGCCTGTAGAGGCACGTGCATACCTACCTACACCCCTATGTGTGTATATGCATATGCCCATTGATTGTATTCCATCTATATGAATATTTTAGCTCAGTGATTTCTTGAGTTGCTCCTGTCAGCTACAGGATATGATTTGGAGGGTTAAAACGTGTCCAAAGAAAGGCAAAAGCTTTGAATCTTGGTGGAAATAGAGTGGAAGGAAGCTCAAGAGAGAAGAAAGAGAGCAATTGCTCTTGGAAGCATTAAGGAAAGTCTGATCTCCCTTTTGTTTACTCCAGGTCTCTGACACTTCCATGGTAATGGGTTTCACACAACACCAGTGACATTAGGATCCAGGCCCTTGCCACTCTGGATTACAGGGTGGTGTTTCTGCTGAGTTTATGGGTTAGTAATGTTCTGTTTTTCTATATTTGTTCAATACTTCAGAGCTGCAAGATTTCATTCTGTGACTGCAAAGACACGTGATACAGCAGTGACTGATACTTCTCAAAGGGAATTCAGCGGACCGTAAGCTGAAGGGGTTTGCAAAAAGGGTCTGAAAGCTGAAGTGAGCTTGGTGCCTAAGGAGGAAGAGGGAAGTGAGAAAGGTTGAAATAGCAGGTCTGAGCTGGAAGGGCAAGAGCTACCTCTGCCCTTCCAGGTGGAGTTATGAGAAGCTGACACCTGACAGTCAATTAGCTTCTGAAGGAGAGTCTCTCAACTTCAATAGCTGAGCAGCCTGGGAAGTTTTGCTTGTGCTTTGGAACAAGAAGAAATCTTGCCCTAAAGACAACTCTGATCTAAATCCATTAGTCTGATGACCTTAAGCTGGGTGCTGTATCATGCATGTCCTTGGGAGAAGAATAAGAGGATAAAAATGCTGTATGTTTGCACAAACAGTGGCTTTTGCTGTTATCATGGCTGGATTGCACAACTCTTCAGATGCATGCACTTTGCATTTTCATTAAGGCTTATCTTCACCTTCAGAGTCATGTGCTCTGATTTGATTGAGCAAAGACAGCAGTTCCCCTCAGCAATTTTTAATCCCGAAGTTGTCTCCTCTAAGGTGTGGCATGAGCCAAGTGGTGAGCGTCACCAGAGTCCTTGGGGGAGATGCTCACATTGCTGTAGGCTCTGCTCCCGTGGGGGAAATTCCCTCTGTCTTCCTGGTGTTTTGAGCCTCTCCAATGGTCCTGCACTTCTCCAGCTTCAGAGCAGCCCTGAGGCTGGTGCTCAGGGCTGCTGGAGCTGGTGCTTTCCAGGTGGTCGCGCGCTGCTGTACAAAAACAAGCCCTGACCAGGACAGAGGCTGAAATGCAGGAGTTGGACTAGATGATCTCTAGAGGTCCCTTCCAACCTCCACCATTCTGTGATTCTGTGAGTGTCACGTTTTCCAGGAGGTTACCACAAGAATAAGGTTGATATCTGCCCGTGTTGGGGCTCGATGCTTCCTGCAAGAGAACGCCACAGAAGATTCACAGCAGTGATGCTGTGATAACCCCACAACTGCAGCTGTGAGTCAAGGCAAGTTCCTCTGAAGTATAGGGTGTTTTCCCGATAATTTCAAGTCCAGGGGGTCTAGGGATGTGAAGTCTAACTGAACCTCACTCTTCCAGCAGCATCAGGTCTGTCATTTTTCTCTGAATGCAGAATTAACACCACAGAAACTCTACTTTAGGTCTGCTGTTTTGGGAGGCTTTTCTGTGCACTATCACTTTTATTACACAGTGCACATAATTTCATCACTGAAGTTTACTTCTTATTTCTTTTGGCAAGAAACTTCTCATTAAAAGTCGATGAGTTCCTTTTCTCCTTTTTTAAAAAAATAATGACAATATAGTTACATATAGCTACATGCATGGTTATTTTCTGTAGAACTGGCAAAGATTAATATCGTTCAAATGAAGGTACAAGGTTGAGCCTTATCAGCCCACATCTGCTATTTATACAGGGTGTTACTGCAGTTCAGAGGAGACTCGTGAGCTCTCTTAGCTGGCAGTCAGTGGAAAGTTGTGTCCAATTTCCACCCAGAAACCTTGGCTTTTTCGCAGTCAGCCACCACTTACATCAGGGACTTTTGAACCCTCAGCACTGCTCCACATTGATTTTGCTGAAATGACTGATGATTGCCTGTCAGTTAGTGGAAATTGAGAGCGTTGACCGGGCTTTCTGAGGAAATTAAAACCCAGCTTTTCTGGGCAGAAGATCCTCTGGCAGCTCCTGGTGCTTGTGGAGGTCAAGCATGCCTCTAAATAGAAGTAGCAAGCACTCGTTTTTTTTTGCGCATGGGTCATATTCCAGACCAGTGCCTGATACGTGATCGTTAAGGCTGCTCTGCAGCCTGTTCTTCCGAGCAGGTAGTGTTCACGGGGCAGGTCGGTTTCAGTTAGATCGGATATCCCTCATCCTGCCGGCCTCGCCGCCGTCTCCGCTCCGCCAGCTGCTGCCTCCCGCATGGCCCATCTCTCCCCGCCGATCGCCTTACCTGGCCGGGGAGAGGCTTCCTGGGGGCAGACGGGCAGCTCCACAAACGTGGGGCTGGGGAGAGCAGGGAAACGGGCACGTTTATCATTTACACAGGCCGCTCAGAGCTGCCTTCGGACCTGCGGACACATCCACTCGTGTTCAATGGGACATGGGAGCGCTCCGTGGTGGATGCCACACGGGAGCCACAACTGGGGGATGGAAGTATCTTCTTGTTGGCTCCGACCCCACAGCTTAGGGGGTGTTTTCAGATGCCAACCTTCCTCCAACAAAGTGTTTTCCAGTCAGTCTTTACTGGGCTGTACATTATTATGCTGAGCAGGAAGACTCGCTTCTGTCTGTGTGAAAGGGCGCTAAAAACAAAACAGAAGCCCCAAACCCAAAGCTCTGGTGTTTTTGAAGCTAGTGAGGATCATGAACCCAGAGTCCATAAAGCTGAAGAAATATCTCTCGAGGCAACAGAAGACACAAGTAGTTTATGTTTGCAAAGCTTTCAAGAACTGATCGTTAGTTGAATTTATGAAAGATCATCGTCAATCTGATCTGGAAACATTCTTACCTATCACCTGTTGTAATATTAAATTAGCATAGAGCAAAATCATTACCCTATGAGTGAGCACTCTAGTCCTATAATACAGAACAGAGTTCTAGACCTGAGAAAATACACATCCTCTTTTGGGTTGACAGGATGATTGTTCCAAACCAACCTTTTTCTCAGTGATTTTGCATAACTCTCCTGCTTCTCTGACCTCACTTGGCCTGAGGCAGACCCTGAGCTGGACTCAAACAGTCCCCTGCAGATTTTTCAAAAATATTCAGAATTACTGGGTGAGAACCATTTTGAACCTGCTCCCACCGCTTCAACTATGAAGACTCTCTGGAGCAGAGCACATGGACTTTCCCCAGGAGGGCAAGAGAGATTTAACTGCAGTGACTGGTCATGATGTGAGGTTATTCTGACAGGCTGTTCCTCACTTTGGGGATATCCTGTGTATTTTGTTTGACACCCCTCTTCCCTGTGCGAGAATCTGTGTTTTTTTCCAGCTTGCCCTATGGTCTTAGAGAAACTCTGCCTGAACAGACCTTACTGTGTCAGCAGCAGTACAACCTTGCATTATTCTGCACAAATATTCCCTCTCTTCTGCCTCCCTGGTGCTCTGTTCCTGTTGCTTTATCTCTTGCAGCTTCAAATCCGGTGAATCAGACCTCATCCTGCTGATCCCCCTCTTCTGATAGCCCATTTTTGCGTCACTCATTTAGTTTGTACCTCTCTGGAGGCAGGGAACAGCTATTGCTTCACGGCTGCATAACAGCCGGCCTCAGCGGGGAGGGATGTTGTCCTTCGTTAGTCTCTGACTGCTTATTTTAATGTTTACTTCCATGCTCAAGGCAGTGCTTTCATTAACGTAATGCCCATGCTGGGAGCCTGGGTGGCAAGAGCCCTGCACAGGTCATTTATAACTGATCAAACCCACTCGCTATTTCTGAGGCAGAGTGCAAGAACGGAAGAAGCTCATTTCAGCAAATTATCAACATTTGCACGAAATGCCTGAGCGTGTGCTGTGCTATGATTAGTGTCAGAGTATGTACTCTTAACCTGTGGAAACACCAACTTTATGTAAGTATCTTTTCATTGGAGGCCAAGCTAATGTACATTATCCTACATTTCCGCCAGTTAAACTCACGCACAGAGACATCACTGTGCAGCGACGTGATCCCATCTGGCATTTAGCGTAAACAATCAGTCCGGAGAGGGAGAGCAGCTTAAACAGAAGTTCCACCTGGTCTTACTGCTGCACTATCAAAAATAGCGATGGAAGAGACATACTGTGCCAACTCGGTAAACTGGTATTATTTACAAGCAGCTTGTTGGGCTTTGAAATCAAGGGCTTTTGTAGAATGACATTAAAATCAGCTTCAGACCTGTTGCTCTTGCTTCATTCTAAGCAGATTATTCTATTCTGTCTTGCAGATAGGAGGCTGCAAATGGAATTTTTGTTATAATATGTCAAAAAAAAAAAAAAAAACACACACACAACTCAGAGGCCTTAAATTTACTTTAGTGGCCTGTCATGTCACCAAGCCAGGGTGTTTCAGGAAGAGAAGAAGAAAGCAGGCGCCGGCCTGCAGAGCCTGCAGAGCCTGCAGAGCAGCATCCTCCGTTCCCGGCTCCAGGCTTCCTGCACGGCCGCAGATCCCCGCAGGTGGAGAGGAGCAGGGAGGGAGGGATGGAGAGGGCCCTCCCACACGTCATCCCTGAGCTGATGGCCATGGGTCAGACACGGTCACAGCAGCCTTCAGCTGAGGTCTATTCCCACCGGTGTAACAAACCTGACTCCTTGGTGCAATGGGCAGGAGAAGGAAGGGGCAAGTTTCCTGCTTATCTATTTAAACTTGTAGCAACCTCAATCTTCCTCTTTTTTTTTTTTCCTCCTTGGAAAGATTCCAGAGGTGAGTGGAGACGAACTCGTGCTGTATTTTTTTTTCCCAGGTAGCATTTTGCATTTATCAGTCCACTTTGCTCCTCACGTAGGAAAAACTGTGAGCCCATAAGGCTGATTTATATGCTCTGTTATTGCTTTATGCTTTATTATGGCTCTCTCTTCAGGGCGAGTAAAGTGGGATTGCATGTGATGCATACCCACAGAAAAATAATTTATATCTCTGCAAAACGGCTTCAAGTGTTCTTAATGCCAATGAGAACCGGTTTCACAGAATTATTCGCAGCTCGTGCTATCTGTCAGCAGCAGCTGTGACAAACCTCAGCAATGTGGGAGCCTGTCAGTGCTTCCCTTCGTGCCTGGGATACTTGCTTGCGTAAGGAGCTCCTTGAAACCAAAGAGAGGGATCACTGAGTAAATAAACACAGGGACTTCCAGAGCGCAGGCTTTTGTTTGGCTTAGTTGGCTTTTGGGATAATGTGCTGATCAGAAACCTTCCTCCCTGTCCTCTCTTCCGCAGCCCCCAGGCAGGAAACAGCGGCCTTGGGGCTGGCGGGTTCCCACGGGGGCTGCGCTCCGGAGCGGCAGGAGGACACGCGTGGCGCAGCGGGGCCTCATCCCATGGTGACAGCTATCGGCATCTCACCCGGGATGTGAGGAAAAAAATCCTCCCCTTAATGCAGAAATAGGTGATGCCGAGGCCTTGCCCAGGGGCTTACCGTGTGACAGGCAGCACACACTGAAGTGCTGAAAATGTGCAGCTTGGAAGCGAGCAAATGTTTTAAGACAATCTTCAAGGAAGTGAGAAATCCACATTTCTGCTCTCCGAAAAGCACAGCCTTCCCTCCACCGAGGATAATGTTTGTCCACAGCTCTGGTGTAAGTGTGCCACTTCTTCCATTACCCTTGGTTATGCACTTCGTGTACACCCGTGTCCCAGTGCTTGCCCTGGTGTAACCCAACCTGCAATTACTGCTTGGCAGCGTGCAGGAAAGCCCCACCTGCAAAGCCTCTTATCTGACTCGGTAACCTAATGGCAATGGGAATTGCTGCACTTTGAAAACAACCCTACCTCCTCTTTGTTTTTTTTTTTTTTTTTCCCAGCATTAATGTTTTGCCTGTCCATCTCAAGAGCAGGTTATTGGCAGCAAGGCCTGTTGAAGCAGGCTGACACTCTGGAGCACGGAGCCTCCGTACCGGAGCGGCGGGATGATGCCCTGGAGCAGTATCGGTGCCATTGCAGGGGGAGAGAGTCTGCCATCAGACAAAAATTCATAATAGCTATTGCGAAATATCAACGTGTTTATTGTGGTTTTTTTTTCTAGATTTTCTTCCTTGTGGCTTTACACACTGGAAGATTAAAGGAAGAGTGGTGCAAGATGGAAATATTTGGAAGTGGTTCTAAGTAGAAAGTCAGGAACAGTCCAGTGTCACAGTATTTTGATGGTTGATGGAAAAGGCTGAGGGAAGATCACCATCCAAAGCCCTCCTGGTGCAGATCAGCTCAGAGATCTCTGTCCAGGCAGCAAGCTGGGCATTTGTTGGGACAGAGACCCAGGTTGTAACAGATACTGGAACAGGAAATACAGAATGCCCTGACACTCTCAACCAAGTGAGGGAACTCTCCTGGCTGTCACTGTCGCGCTCTTTGTCCATCTTTCTTGTCACGCTGGTTGATCAGAGGTTGCTCTTTCATCCCTCCCCTGATGTGGGCTCTCTGTAGCTTGCCGTAAGTGATTTTCCTGCAAAGCCGCAAGCAAGAACCACAGCAATATCTTGCAGGCCAAATGGCCTCCATTTGCAGAGGCTTAGAGGGAAAAGCTTTCTACAGCAATAACGAACCACAGCAAAGGCACCTTTTCCAGTAATCCTGGAATATCAGCTCTTGGGCAGGCAGATAACATCATGTCAAAGCTGTGCAATAAATAATAGCCAGGCAGGGACAGCTCTGGATGAACACCAGCATTTCATCACTCACATGGACATTCCTATCTCAGTCACAAAACTTGTGTCCTGTTCTCAGGAGCGCCAGCCCCGACTCCAATAATGCACGGATGACTATGTGGAGGGAAAAGCTGGGGTTTGGTGCTTATTTGGACTCCATCAGGGAAAAGGAGTAAAACCAGGCTGAACCTCTCAGGACAGGTCCATTTCACAGGTTCAAGTGATGTGGAAGCTCAGACCCGGTTCCCCTTAGTCAACTCTTGCATTTGGCTCTTCCTTCCCTGCAGAGAGCCTTCTTCAAGCTGCCATCTCGCTTGCACGGCGGCGCTGAGGGTTACCTGCCATCATCTCCAGCGCGTCTCCACAGCTCATGGCAGAGCCTTACAGCAAGGCGCCGTGATCGGGTCTCAGATATGAGGTCACCAGAAAAGCACACACGCTGTGAGACAGGGACTGCCGCCAACAGGAACTCCGCTGTTGACTCTGCGCGCAGAGCAGTGCCAAGAGCACGACAAGCACCAGCAGCTGCCGCACAGGAAAATAAACACGGGGCTGCGCAAGCGTTTGGTGGGAACCTTCTCTGTTACTGCTGGAGCAAACACCGGAGCTGGAAACAAAGCGGGGAGTCACATTTCTGCAGAGAAAGGAGCCCAGCCCGGGTCTGAATGAGAAAGGTGAAAATCAAACCAACCCAAACATCGGCCACTCTCCTGCTTGGCATTTGTCAGCATGGAGGGACACACCATGGCCAGGCGTCTGGTCATCCCACTGCTTCTTCGTGGGACTTGCTGGCACGCATCATCTCGTAGGCTGCATCACGGCCCAGAGCTGCAGGAGCACCCGTTCTGGCAAAGCGAGCGAGGGGCTTCACTCGCCTCGGCCCCCTCTCCTGCCCGCGGCCTGTTATTTCTGTAACTGCCTTGGCATATAAAAAGAAAAGAGAGAGTGAGAGAGAAAAGCATCAAAATGTTGGAGCTTAATTATGTTTCTGTAAAGTGGCTGGTATTACGAAATAAAAATATTTGACTTTCCAGCATGCTGGGAGGCTGGCTTAAATCACTCTGACATGCCCTGATTCCTGTTCCTGAGGACAGGAGCTACCTGACCTAGCTGGGAATTTGTTGATAGCCTGAGAAGAGAAGCACCTGCCATGGCTAATCGTATTTCAGGGCTCGGCATGTCATGCTGTCACTTCGTGCGTGTGGTCCTGCCCTGGTTTCCTATAACCCAGGCATGGAGGGATGGTCCTGTTCGAGCTTTAAGCCGTGGTATGGTGGGAGCTCAGCAATCCGCGTCTACCCGGTTGTCCTTAGGCACCGAAAGGAAACCTTTTGCACAGAGAGATACTTCCACTCCTCAAACCTCGCAGGAAACTCCCAAGAAACCTGTCAACAATCCACGACTGACCTGGAGCAAACAGGGAAAACTGCACCTGGGTTTATTTCTACTCTTACACATGTGTCCTGGGAAGGGACCCCAGCGCAGCCCCAGCACTGGCTCCCACCCTCTCCATCGACCACCTCCACCCAAGAGCCCTTTGCACGAATGAGCAAGCGAGCAAGTCCTTGCTCTCACAGCTGCTCGCTAGCAATAAGCAGTTGGTTTTGTGTTCATTTGGGCAGGATTATTTACTTTTAATGTTGTGATAAATGAGCAGATTTACTCTTCCCCGTGAGTTGTGGTCATGACCCAAAGGAGATCCTGAAGTTGACAAAAATGAGGGGAAGACACCAGCCTAACAGCAGAGACATCAGTCATTTAAACTAATTGTTTTGGCAGGGATTTGTTTGCACCAGATTTTCTGGGTTTTCAGGAGAAAACCTCTGGGGTAGTCAGTATCCTTTCCTTTCTTCATTGCAGACAAGTTGTACCTCAGCCAATCCTGGCTGGTGGACAATGCTAAGTATTTAGACAAGAGTCTTGGGACATGCACTGGAAAGGGAAAAAACACAACGAAACAACAACAACAACAACAACAAACTTTCTACCCACTATAGTTTTGATTTTCCTCCTATATAGTTTTTCTGGGTATTACTGTGTGACAGATTTTTATTTCCTCTTTAGAGCTATGTGAGACAAAATGAAAGTTAAGGTCAAAGCACTGAGAGTATTGAAATGCTTATTAATACATTAACATGAAGGTTTCATTTTTTATAAGCTGTTTAATGGTTTCTCCAAGACCCCTTTTATTGACTAGAGCTCACAATCTGCACAGGATATGCAAATTCTAAGGGACAAAAAAAGAAAAATAGAAGGTGGTTATGAGCTGACCAAGAGGAAATGGTTTAAGAAGCATTTGCTAGCCTCTTCCTCTTTTTTCTCCTTCCGTTCTTTCCTATCTCCCACTTTTTGCCTCCCTCCACAAATATATGTCCCAGGTTAACTGGAAGAGGCTTTCCATTTTGGTGCATTTTGAAACTCAGCTGGGAGAGAAGCACGAGGCTTTCTTTGCAGAAATACAAATATTTATGCACTTATTCATGCATTTTACACTAACTTTACCCTAGCATGAGAGGGGAGCATTAACAGAATAAAAATGCTTCAGAGAAACAGTAAAGCAAACCCTAGGGATTTTAAGGTGCCTGTAACTGTTTCAGACCTCTATTTTCTTCATATCCACAGCTCTTTGGCTTCCTTCCCTTTGCTACTCTATGTATCCATGTCCAGTGCCACGGTGTGAGCAGTTGTCCCTGCTCTGCACCCAGGGCAAGGATTACGTGTATTATGCATCCGTATATTCTCACATCAAGGCAGCAAAATCCCTGCCTCTGCAGCATCCATGGCAGCACTCGCTGCTCTCCTGTCCTACTCGTCCTTCTCCAGCTCGTCCTCGCCCCAGAAGCTCTCCAGATGTGACCAGAGAACCAACAGGGCTCTTGAGCCTCTCTTTCCCTTTCAGAAAAAGGCTCTCTCATGCTTTTGCCGTGCCTGGATCACACAGTTCGAAGTCACAGCTCTCTTGTGTCTCCTCCTCATCCTGCCTGTCCAAGGAGCCGCGAGCTTGCAAGTGGAGGCTCCTGCTCCCAGCCCATGCCCTTGCACCCATTTCTGCTGAATTTCACCCCGTACAAGACACTTCTCCTGCTTTCCCAGTTTCTCCCATGCTTCTCCCTGCCTCGGTATGCGTGTTGACTGTGACCATCCCCAGCAAGCAGGGGCTGTGCCCATGTGCCACCAAGCACCCGGGTCCATCCGAAGGGGTGACTTTGGGCTGGCTTAGATCACGTGCTGCTCTGGGGTGGATATCACTTCCCTTTGTAAATGTGCCACAGGCTTCCACACAGGCTGACTTTTGTGGGGCTTTGTAGAGCGTTCTGCATGTAAAGGTTCTAATTTTCTGAACAACTGCAGCACGGGGCTGAGTAAAACCACTTCCTGCAATCAGTAGACATCCATTACTCTCATTACTGCTGAATGACAGTAAATGAGAGAGGTTTCTTTTCCTTTACTGGTGGAACAATTTTAATCACTGGGAATTGAGCAGGACCCACTTCTGCTTTCAGCTACCTGCACGAAGATCCGGGGGAACCTCAGGTCCTGCCCTCCCCGTGCCCCGTAGCTCGCCTGTATGAGCGAGTGACCTTACGCAACTTGTGAAACACATTGTGCCAAATTATTCCCAGCTGGGCAAAGCGGAGCTGGGACTGGGAGCATTTGTGCTCTCCCCATAGACCGTCATGCTGATTTATTTTCATGCTCACTCCAGCCAGCGCTTTTTACATCTGCGCGTTTCTGCCAGCTGCAGCTGCTGGTCCTGCAGAAGGAAGTCTCCACTTTAACCACACAGCTAATATATCACAGGAGGGGACGAAACACTCATCTCCAAACTGTCCACACTTCCGTGGCCGAGGCCTGACGGGGGCATTTCAGCACTGCGAGGAGAGGTGACACAAGGCCGGGTGCAGCAGCCACGTGCTCAGCGCTAAACCCACTGCTTCACTAAGCCAGCTGCCATCACCATGACTCGTCTTTACTGTAAACCCGCTGATAAGCAGGAGTTTCGTTGCCTTGGGGCTTTCTCTTTTGGTTACTTTTCTAGTTCTCCCAATATGGTTGTTGCTGGGCTGTAGCTTCCCTAATCATTTGGCTCATTCAGCAACTTCTTCCATTTGCCTTGTCACTGCTTTCCCATTTCTGCAAAGATTTCCTGCCCAAGGAGCGCAATGGGAAGAGCCTCTTCTCTCCACAGCATCCCAGGGACATGGGCACATGCCAGCCACAGGGATCCCCGACATTCCAGGTGCAACAGCGACCCACTTTCAGCAAGGACCCACAGCTCAGCACCCACCCGCTCACATGCGAAGTTTTATTTCCAATACACTTAAGAAGCTGCTGTGTTTAGCAGCACCAAGATGCGACTTCAAATGCATCAATAATGACACAATAAAGCATTTTAATCCTTAAAAATACAACCTAATGACATTCCTCTACTTCAGCGGGGGGATAAAAGATCATGACAGCAACAACTCAAATACAGCAAGTCTTTCTGACACACTAGGAATGGGTTAAGCTTGTTTTGCTACATGGCAATCTTGACTATATTAGCAATGGGAGGATACTCTTGCCTTCAGATATTATAGCTGCGGTTAATTCTATTTGACTTATAATACTATAGGATTTCTGGCTCTACAGTAGTCAATAGATTTTACTAGAATTGCATTAGTGTGTAAATTGCATTTAACTTGGTGAAACTGTTGACTTTGAGCAGATATTAAAAAAAAAATAAAAACAAATGTGCTGGAAAAAAATAAGAAGAAAAAGGGTTTTTTTCAGTATAACTGCAGCTGGCTGATTACTGAAAAATAGCAGTGGAGGAAGGAAACAGCACAGCGCTTCGCAAGCACACGCCTATCACTCCCAGGGGGCTGCTCTGTGAAACAGACCTCATCGGATGGATTGAGATGTGAGCGGGGAAACGAGCAGCTCGCGGGGCTGGAAATGGCCCCAGCACCTCCCTGGCAGCCGTTTACTAGGTCACTGCTGTAAGCGCGGCACAAGGCTGCTCCGGTGACATCTGAGGCTGCACGGCGGTGTGGAAAGCCCAAATCCCACGTCCAGACCGCACAGACTGGATCTGTCAGCAGGTCCTCGGTGCTGGGCCCGCCCGGCGGAGCAGGGCCGGCACAGACCGCATGAAGAACATCTCTGTGAGATCGGTTCAAAGCCCAGAAACCAGGGAGCTGAGGAAGTTGTTAACAAAATTTGTTAATGAAATTAACAGAATTAACAAAAGCTTCTTCATGCTCAGACAGATGAGAAGAAGGAAACACGATAGTTCATGATGAGGATCTTCCAGCCCCAGTTGTTAGACGATCCTGCGATTTGCCTCCCCTCCAGTCCAAACTGCAGTATTTTCGTGAGCTGGCGTGTGCAGTGCATGGAGCAGAGAGATTTCACTCCCTTCTCCACTCCCTCCTTGCCTTTCTTGGGAGTTGCTCCAACATCACAAGGGCAAATCTTTGCTCATCAGGCAACACACAAGCTCTTTGCATCCCACCCTGACGGACTAGGCTGGTTTATCTCCTTGGGCTAGGCTGGTTTCTCTCTGCTGAAGCGGTGGGGCGATGTGGATTACATCAGGCCATGGTTTGTCCGAGTCATGTATCAGGTGCCATCAGACAACGCAAAGGCCACAGGCCTTTAGCCGATTTTTAGCTCTCTCCTTTAGAAAAGATGTTGTTAATAAACCCTGGTAGGTTTCAGTTTTTGTATGGTGACATGACACCTGCTCCTGTTTACCCTGTCAAAATCCCCAGCCTTTGTGCTTCCAGGTTCTCTACCTGGATGCTGAACCAATGCTGCTCTTTTTGGCTAAAACTTGAACTTTCTGTGACGGCCGCCATGTGCTCTGACCCTCTTGTGCAAGTTTCTTAGCACTTCAGATTCATTGTTCTACCTGGGCATGAAGATTGCAAGCTCTCCTTGAGAAATGGATGGAAAAGGCTTCACAGAGTGCACCAAAGCTTTGCAAAGACCTTCCATCTCTGCCCCTGCTCAGATTTTGCGGTGTCCAGCTTCACGTACCAACTGGCACCTTGGCCTTGCTGCTCTCATGCCATCCGCGCTCTCCACCTTTGCAGGTCACACAGCCCCCAGGGTTTTGGTGAGAGTTTACTGTGACATCAGGAGATTGAAAGTGCTTCCTGCATTTCAGGGTTTGCTTGGCACAGGCCATGTGTCTTGTCCAGGCCATGATCACCCTCCTATGTTGCAGGACTGACCTCGGGGGTCACTGTGTCCTCATTTTGGGAAAGGAAAGCAAAGTGCATGGGGCTGATGTAGCTCCACTTGTGCCAGGTACGTTCAGACAGCGGTTTCTGGCAGCTCCAACCCCCAGCAGGTATCATCAGTTCCGTGTCTGTATCATCACTGTATGGTGCCTACAGGGTCTCTGCAACAGCAGCATAGAGGAAACTTCCACTGGCCTGAGAGGACCAGCTTGTTTTCTCGAGCACCTTCTCCTTCTCACTGTGTCAGCACAGCTTGAAGGCTGGGGGCTGAACACCCAAACCCAAGTCAGGATCTCTATCTATCACACACTGAAACGTCTATTGAAATACTGCTGGGTTCAGTCTCATCTGGCTGCCTGTTGAGAGCATGAGCTTCTCCCCACACCGTGTGCTCGGGAAAGTGTCCGAGTTCCCGAGCACTCGGATTCCTGTGTGGCCATGCAGCACACGCTGCTAAAACACAGCTGGACTTCGCAAATGCCACTTACGCTGCAGGGGATTCCCTGCTCTGCTGGGCGAGCTCCAGCTCCGAGAACCTGTTAACAGGAGAAACACTCGTTCCCAAGGGTGGGAAGAGCTGCAAGTTCAAGTACGGGACAGTGGCTGTTTTTCTTCCTGTGACACTAAACAAACCTTGCCCTCGCCGACCTCAGTTACTGTTTTATGTGCTCTAGGACTTACTTCCACGTCGTTCATCAGATATAAGGCAGATAAATAATTCAGCGAAATGTTATGTGAGGCACAGAAGTAGTCCCAGGTGACACTGAAGCTGGCTGCTTCAGAGCTGTCACCACTGTTTTTCCGTGTTGTTTTGTCGGAATGATCTCATTTACTCTCGAGTGCGAGTTGCGTTACCGCTCCGGAGCCAGCCCGTGACGCCTGTTCCAGAGCCGCAGGGACAGCGTGACTCACCAGCCCAGAACACCCAGGGGCCCAGGAATTGCAATCCTGGAATTTTACTGTCTCCGTTTCGGGAGGGAGCCTCTGCTGCCCTCAGGTCTGGACCGGGCCATCGTCCATCACCATGCTTGGCATTTTCATACTGCCACTTTTGGGTGTTGTATTTGACCTGATCGAGTTAGAATAAGGGGCACGTTAGCAGCTGCCCACATTGAGGTTGTCCATTATCCTCACCACGGGGCTGCGGTGGTGCCAAAGCAGCACAAACAACTCAGCCATCCATGGGTCAAAATCAAGAAACAAAAACCAGAAATACTAAAAAATGTGGATGTAAATGATGGATTTAAAACCATAGAATAACTATACAACTTTTTTTTCAAGAAATCAAAACAAAATATTTTACAAATACCATTAATCTGAATGACTTTTGTTTTGCATTAAGAGAAAGGAAGCAAACGAAAAAGAAAAGGAAAAAAAGCAGTAAGGAGCACTATTGCTATGGGAACAGCACAGATTACACTTCTTTTTTCCAATGTATTTGAGTTACTCTTCCCTCAGAAATTGCTACAAGCAGCTCCTTTAATTTTAGTTTTTACCCAGACAATAAAATATGAGAAGTTATGTAATTACTTGCTCAATTCTTTCATATTGCAAATATAACTTTTTTTTTCCCCAAAGGAAAAAGCAGGATGGAACCTGAAAGTGCATTTGTACTTGTATTTTGCATAAAACCACTGGCTTAATACATGCACTTTGACACAAAGATTAAAATTTATGTGCTCACACATTAAGTTTTCTGAGTGAGTCGTGTTCTTAAGAACATTAGCATTTCAGCACCCTTTGGCTGTATTTTGGACCAGGCTTTTCCAAAAGAAAACATTTTTCTAAATTGTATTGAATAAGTCCTTTGACATTTTGAGGAATTAATTCCTTTCAGCTTCTGAAGTTGGCACTTCTGTTCTTGATATGTATCAAAAAGATGGATGGAAGAACAGTTTAACAAAAGGAAATTTCCACATAATAGGGTACAGGTCAATCAACAATAGGAGTGAAGCTGGAACAATTTCAATCCCTTTGACTGTACCTGCAGTGAGTAAAATCAAGATTGTTTATGCGCTAATCCTCTCCTTTCTGTCTGTGGGAGCTACAGCTTAAGCTGTCCATAAGGAACAGTGCAGCTGAGATCTGGATCTGCTTTGAGAAGCTTTTTCTTTCACACTACTGAGTAGCTTCTTTTGTGAATGAGTTTGTAGCCTAGATTAACAAGATACACGGCCATGACTAATTGCATGGATGAAATGGTGCGAAGGCATCAAGTGAACGGATTAAGATCATAAATGAAGTCTTAATAGGAAACACAATTTGGATCACCTCTGACTCTTCAAAGACCTTGATCACAAGGCAAAACTGGCTGTCTAGTTCTGCAGAAGAGCTAAAGCCTGGACCCTCATGCTGGGTCAACATCAGCATATTTTTCAGGTCCCTTTTTTCAGCTAGGGAAAAATCCAACCCAATCGGAAACATCAACATAATAAAGAATGTTTGATTACAGTTTGATTACAGATTAAGCAAAGTAGGATTTATAGCTCGCATTATAACACCGAGAGTGAGTTATTGTAATTTGTTATAATGTATGTAGATATGTAAATTTCAACCTGTGTACATTGTTTTGAATATTAAACAGATAGATTTGAATACATATTATTCCTTTTTATGCATTAGCTCTCTACCCCAAGGGAATTCTTAGCTTGGCTGAATTTCACTTTGTGCAGAACCTGTTTTGCTTAAGTCCAGTGCATTAATATGCACTGGTGCTGCTTTCCCAGCGCCTCTATTTAAAGCATAATGCAAACAAAAAGACGGATCTCATCAGCAGCTGGTGGCCTAAACAGACACAAACACGGGCAGGTGTGGGATCTGCGAGGACAAGGCACGCAGAGCCGGCCTCGCAGGTCGTCTGGAGCGCAGCTGGAGGCAGCAGCAGCTCTGAAGGACGCTGGTGTTTTCTGTGCACCCCTCCAGACTAACCACAACCCGAGTCTCTGATTTCAAGCCCTGCTTTGGCTATATCATCCCTCTGCAACGTTCCGGTGCACTTTGTCCCAGTCCCTGTTTTCCTCGATCCTCTCTACTTGCTTCTGGGTGGCATTTTTGAGCCCAGATAAGACACTTCTGTAGCATAATTGAGAGCCTCCAGGTCAGAGATTAATATTCAGGGCCAGAAAGAATGCAGGGATTTCAGGGTAGGAGGCACCATCACCATTTTTCAGATGCATAATGCACACAGAAAGCAGATTTTGCTGCTGCATGCAAAGGACTGCTCCGGGCCAGGATGCTGAGTAAACTAGCACAGGGATGCGTTAATGACTGTGCAAGAGCTGCCTTTTTTTTTTTTTTTTTTTTTAACAATGCAATGCAAGGTGACAATATGTGTTTTACACTGCTCTGACCTCCAAGACCGCCCTAGGATTGATGGGGTTGCTCTTACAGTACACTGACCACCAGAATTAACCCTGGCATGGCATGGCATGGCTTGGCCTTAGTTTGGAAAACGACTGCCTATTAACTGACCAGTGAATGCGGATTGAGAAGTCCTCACTCTTCTCGGCCCTCTGTTCTTGGGGGTGCTCCTTTTCCAAAGAAGTGTTTTCCCTGGCCCACTGAAAGATGTCCCACTATTTGTTTGTAGCAGCCCTTCAAGGAGAGCCAGGCCTTGCTCAGCGTGGTGCTCGCTGGGACCACTTTCTGTTTGACATCTTCGAAGAGAGCAGCGCATTTCTTTAGCTTTCATTAGAGCATCCCAGGGCAACAGGCCTTGGAAAGCAGGGAAAACAGTTCATCTGGCTGTGAGTGAGGGGGCAGTGGTCTCCTGCTGGGTTAGAAGCTTGGGAAAATGCCTTTCCTGACGTATGCCCTGGTAACACTATTGGCACAGCAGCACAGCAGGTCACAGCGGGGCTCTGCAGGCTGCGTTTACACCTACTCCCAAACCGCAAATCATCTCCCTTATCACTCATGTACTGCCAGGGGGGTTTCAGCAGTTCCCGGAGCAGAGGACTCAGCTTCCTGCTGAAAGGCAAACACCAACGCACCTTCCCTAGGCAGGCGGCCCGGAAAGGGGAAAGCGACCCCTGAGCAGCCCTCGCAGTTACAGAGGGATGAAGAGCATCTTTCTCTAGGCAAACCTCTGTGCCCGTGGCCACAGAGACACGAGTGTCCCAGCGCTGACACCGCATCAGCACACGTGGAGCATCCCCTGGCTCCCCTGCAGAAAACGGTGCGTCTGGTCCCATCTGTCTGGTGCAAGGAACGAGCTCCATGTCACCAGTGGCAGGTCAAAACTGCTGTTCACACCTCGGGATGCAGGGAGGAATCTCTCTGAGCAGCAAAGGCGGTGGCTGGTAGGGTGATTTTAAGGATTTCAAGTAGGGTCAGGAAGGAAGAAAGAGCAAAGGGAAAAGGAGGAAATGAGATTTTAAGGCAAAATAAGAGATGACAAAAGAAGCAGCAATAACTTTAAAATCTCTAAGATATCTGAGCCCCAGCCAAACCACCCAGCTCTTGTACGTCTTCCACTTTGTGGGTCCTGCTCGGGGATTTAGAGCATGATTACAGGAGTTTCCAACCCGTGAAGCTAGGATTTCTGGAACACTTCACTGTCCTTTAATAGAAGAAGAGACAAATGCAGATCCAAGATACACTTTGGTACAAAGACTGTTTTGGTGCTGGATTTTGAAGACTGGTTCTGGTGAGTGGGGGAGGTTTCCAATGACTAAAAATGGGAGCTCCCAGCTGGTCAGCATCACCTTGGCGTATGGAAGACCTGAAGGGGGTTGGGGACAGCCAGCAGGAACTGACCAGCAAGGGGAATTCGGTGCTGGGCTGCTTTGTGTGCCAGTGTAACAGCTGGCAGTGCGGGAGATGGAGGAGCGGGAGGTGTTGCTGCCCTGGTAGGACCGTATTCCTAGGAAGACAACAGAGCACCCTTAAGAGTACAGAGTACAGAGTACCCATTTGGCTGCAAGGCTTTGGGGGGAAATTACGGCTGCCTTCCACTGTTTAATGAGAAGGTGCTGGAGGATCAGGTCAGACACCTCCCAGAGGAGTGCAGCAAAAAACCACAACTCCCAACACTGCAAAAAGGAGGATTCTTAATAGAAACAAGCAAAAAACTGATGCTTTCATGACCTGACACTTTAATCTCTCTAAGTTCCTGCAAGTCCCTACATTTTTCTTCTCTTCAGCCCCTTTAGGTTAATTGCTGGCATCTTTAGCATGATTGAGACAGTTTGAGGGAGCCAGCTTTCTTCTTGTCTCTCTTCTTGACTACAAAGTTTAGGGGATAACTGACTGAGCCCAGCCAGGGCAGCTACTAAATGTATGGGTCCTGCAAAGCTGACAATCTATACTCTGGTAACGGATTGAAGCTGTAGTCACGGAATAAGAGTATAGGCCATCCCCACTGCCCCTTATTGCCCTTCCCGGAACGCTATGGTCCGGTGGGCTGCCCCACACAGAGTGATGCTGAAGAAGCCCTTACTGCAAACAGTGTGAGCTGAGCGCCCTTCTGGGAAGCTCCAGGAGAGGCTGCCAAGCTCTCCGCAGTGCTAGGAGCACGGTCCTGCCCCTGCAGATAAACTGCTTCCAGAAACAGGGTCCCTGCTCCCAAACAGGGCTAACTATAGACACGCACAGGCCCTCCGAATGGGTTCCTCCTTCTGGTGCTTCAGCCGCTGGGGCAGCGAGGAGGCTCTGCAGGTTAGCATGGCACTGGCCAAACGGTGGATTTGGAGGTGCCCTTTCCTCTGCTAACTAAATACCGGTGAAATGTTCTCCTGTGGAAAACGGACAGGTCAGCAGGGTTGAATGAAGAGACAGGCCATCTATTCCCCATGCTGTTCTCTGATGCCTGCCTCAGTGATCCATTTAGAGGTCTCAGAGAAGCAGTTCCATAAAACTGGGGAGAGGCCACAGAGCCTTAGGCAGGACTGAGGCTCATGGAAGGGCTCTGAAACAGAAGGGTTTTGTCTAAAAATTGTCTTTCATCCTCCCTGTACTGGAAAGTCTCACTGCCTTGCAGGTGCCAGGAGCAAGAGGGTTTGCAGAGCAGCAGCTTTTGGATCATTTCCCCATGGTTCTTGCTCCTCTGCGATTCAATCCTCTTTACTCTTTTCCCAAGGAGAGCCTTCTTTTGTGTTCCCACCAGGATCTCAAATCCCAAAGCTTATTCCAGTCTGTACTTTGGTTCATTTCCAACCCCAGGAGCACCCTGCAGGGGACAAAGTCCTGCGTATGTCAAATAGTCTGTGCTGCTAGGCACAGCCCTGCCCTCAGAAAGACTGACAACCGTCCAAAAACAACAACAAAAGAAATGTAACAAAAATATGATTAGTGATCATCATAGAGCAGCTCTTGGCTGCTCTATGAGTATGCCGCAGTTGAAATATACTTGAGAGATGTCCAACCTGTCTCAAATAAAGCAAAGCAAACATAGGCAGATAATTCCCCCCTGGATGCCCTGAGGGGTTTTAACAGCTCCAAACACAGAAAGAGACTCGGTAAACATACAAAAAGGTGTAAAATAAAAAATCCTGTAGTTTTCTGTGTACTGTAGGAGAAGGGGAGATATTTTACTCTACTATCTAACATGACATGAATGCAATAGGAAAGATTTATTAACGCTTCTCCCTTCCTGGACATATGTTGCCAGTGTTGACCCCATTTGGTCAAGGGGTTGAGGTCTCAAAAAGAGTAATTCCTTAGCCTTTTCATGAAAATGAATGCTTTAATACGACTTTTCTTCCCTACACGTTCCCACTCAACAACAGCAGCCATCACAGAGCTCAGAGTAGCTCAAATGCTGGACAAATTCACAAGGAAAAGCAGACTTCATTAATTCCGCTCCTACCAAGACAACTTGCTAGTTGTAATGTAGCCAGGGAGGCATCTGTACAGCTGTTGCCTGTGCATTGCTACTCGAGCCGTTTAGAAATCACCTACAAGATGTAAATCAAAATAAGAGCCTAATAAGGATTTTTTTCTGGTCTGCTAATTAAGTTGTAGTAGGGTTGAGCAAACAGCATGTATGCTGCTGCAAGGGGAAAGATGATGGCTAAGGGGGCAGTTGCAGCACAGGGGATTTATACCACAGTGCCAATCTTTTTTGGATCTTATTTGGGTCTTTGGGTATTATTTGGCCTGCATTTGGGATTGTCCGCAGGGCCTGATCCCAGGGAATGCAATGAACTCCTGAGCCCTCCAACTTCCAGACTTCCCCAGAGAGTCAGGATCTCCCAGGACAGGGCAAGCCAGGCCATGCAACATGGAAAACGGATGTGCTGCTGCTGGCTTTTCCCTGAGGACTGATTAAGGCAGGATCAGCTGGGTCGCAGAGCTATAACCTGGAGCATGGAGAGCACCCAGTCACACAGGGTGCCGCTGGCCAAGGCCCTTGGGACCCTGTCAGAAAGCCCCTAAACCCCACAGCTCATTCAGTTACTGCCTGTAACGATACTGCTGGCAGCCACGAGCCTTCTGCAAGCGGAGATCTGGGACCAGGAGGTTGTGTGGTTGTCTGAAAAAGGAACAGGCTGTGGGGAGAAAAAAGGCCACTGAGATAGGTTGCAAGTGGGAGACAAGCTACATATGCAGGCTTTCAGAATGTGAGCTTTCGCTGGTGGCAGCAGCAAGAAATGTCTGTGGATGCCCAAATGCAGAGGTATCCGTGTGTGCATTGCCAGAGGCCCTGGGAAAAGCGGGCAGGAAAGAGCGGGAGCAGCAGGAGAAAAGGGATCAGCAATTAGCAACCGTCTCTGCTGAGGGAAACACTCCTTAGCCCCTGCTAGGAGAACAAACTGCCAAACACTGCTCTTCTGCGTAGGGATTTCGGAGCCATTTGCAAGCAGAAAGCTCTGGGAAATGGCAGTCCAAATGAAGAACCTTCCATCTCACCAGAGCTTTGAGCGCGGTAACTGGGGAGCAGGGACAGGGGCAGGAGGCAGCCTGGGTCACGGTCCTGCAAGCGCACGGACACCGTCTCCTTCCAGGAGCGCCAGCAGGACTTGGCTCCTTCCCACGCTTTCCTCAAGGATGTCCATCCCGTTCACGGCAGGGCGCCCTGCCCGGCCAGAGTCACACCTGCGTGGCAATGCCAATGAAACCCGGATATCCGGAACACAAATCTCCTGAGCGCTGAGCTTGACTAAGCTGGGGAAAGCGAGCAACCCAAGTCCCTTTGCTGCTTTGGAACAATTTCCCTGCAAAAATGAGAAGAGGAATCAAACAGACAACCATGGAAAAGGCAGGGGCAGAAGGAGAGGAGCCAGGAGAGCGGTATCTGTGCCTGGGCCCCACTTGCCTCTGCAGAGCAGAGCACGGTGCTCAAGGGACCGCATGCAGCAGTGATGCCGGACAAGGCCTGTTCCTGCCTAGAGATGGCTCCTTAGCAAGTGCTAAGGAGCTCCTTTCCCATCCCTGTCGTGCTGGAGGTCTTGGCATGGCAAGGCTGGACCAATGACTTGCAGAACTTGCAAGGGCCACCCCAGCACCGCTACCGCAGAGGCTGACGCGGGACCCCGCGCTATTTGCAGCAGGGATGATGCTGCCGTGTCGTGCAAGGCTTGATGCAAACTGTGGCATTTTGGTTAGCTAAAATGGGCAGTGCCAGCCAGCCTTCCCTCTTCCAGGGAAATGCTGGTACCGGGTACCCACAGCAATCATCCATTGACACTTCAACTTTATCTGATTCAGGCAGAAAGATCACGAGTTAGAATTTTTCTCTGAGCATCAATTTTCTTCATTTCAGTATGAATGGGTCACTTCTAACCCACTTAGTGAGAACAAGGTAGGAGTTAGTAAAACCTTTGCTGTCTAAGAGGTTAGACTTAGGACCAGAAATACCTCAAATGTGTCCTTTATTTTGCCACGGTATCCAAAGAAATTTCTAACTTTAACAAGAGAGCAAGTGCAGAATGAACTGAGGAAATGATTTTGATCCCCATATAACTATTTTTAAGACTCTCTAATCCCATCTCAGCCCCAAATGCAGAGCCATACGACTTTAGCAGCACTGTTTTTCATGGCTCGTTCTAATTTCTATCATTATCTATTCTATTACCTGTACTATAATCTGCTTATTAGGACCAGGGCTTTCCATTTTATCACACGTCCATCTCCAAGAGATTTTTTCCCCAGAAACCCATCACGTTATGGGCCTTAGACTCCTGGCTAGTTTTCTGCATACCCTGGCCCACAGCTGAGCCTAACTGTGTGGTCAGTGGGGCACTAGGGCTAGAAACCCCTACTCCTCTCTGAGGTCAGTCGTGAGTTTGGGTTTAGGAGAGTTACGATCACGTCTTCTACTCTACGCTGCTCCATGCAAGTGGTGAAGCCTCTTGGTGTGACTTTGTGTGTTTACCCTGGTTTCAGCTCTCAGTGCCAAGCGAAAGCATTGCTACATAGAGACAAAACACGCAGCTGGAGGAGGGCTCCTCGCAGCTCTCGGTGCAACATGAAACTAAGCTCGTTTCCTTTGCGGTGGTGGCTCCGGCCTCCTGCCCAGTCTTCTGTGCACAGCTCCTATGTCCTTGGTTTCAAAAGCGGCCCTTGGCCTGTCGGTATGCTCCTTCCTGTCTCCCAGCCTAGCTCTCTGGATCACGTTTAAGTACAGTAACATGGATGGGAAAATGTCCCTGTTGGGACTGGAGATTCACCATTCTGCTATAAAACACAACCGTAATGATTTTAGAAGAAAACACCCCTTTTAGTTTATTGCTGCATTGCCGATGAATAAGGTCGAGCTGCACTTTTTAAGGCAACATGCCTCATGTATAATCTGTTTGGACAGCAAAGCACACAAAAGGTAAGGGACATTTCTTTCACAAGGTTTTCACACCTAGACCTTGAACAAGAATGGAGTTCAGCAGTTAAGATGCTTACCAGTAACTAAAGTAATAACATGTATTATTTAGCACATTAGAAACAGAAAAAAAAAAAAGGGTAAGACCTGAATATTTTTTGTGTACATTTCTCACATAAAGCTCTTTAATTCTCTGTAAATGAGCTCATATGGGCCTTAAAAAAATCATAGACTAACATAGGCAAGTATAGCAGAAAAACGGATCCAGCTGGGTACTTGTACATGCAGTTCACATCCAGTAACTGCCTGATCAGACCAAGGGTAATTCTGTGATTTTGTGCACCTGGCATGACTGATGTTCATCTGCAAACAAGTATTATATTTTTGCAGAAGAATTAGCACATTCAGCATTAAATATTTAAGCCTCTTCCACTAAAAATAAACAGTCACTGATCTGTAAGCAGCAGATAATTGATTTTTATTGGCTAAGTTCACATACTGAGGGTTGGTACCATCATATGCAGAACATTAATGTATTGATCCATTCAAAAACAATGTTGGGAAATGGCTGGGGGTATGAAGCCTCTTGCACAAAAAAATCCACTAAGTATTTGCCAAAGTGTCCTTGCTGTTTGCATAAGCAAGCTTTACAGCTCGCCTAACTACTGTTTTGCAAGGAAGATCTGCCAAAAAAAACTAAAGAGTTTGTATAAACATCACAATATTCCTCACTACTTTCCAAATTCCAGAGCATGTCAGAAGGCCTGTTGGCCATACACAACATGCATTTAGAGACATCACTTTGTAGGATTACTCGACTAATATGGACTAAAAGTAGAGATCTCGTTTTCTAGAACTGTCATCTGCTCTATGTTGTCCACACTAAACTCATGAAAATTGCAGTTTTAGCAGAACAACCACTCAAAGACAGAGTGAGTCGGAAGACTTTGCATATAAGTGATAAGTAGATGAGGAGGAGAGAGATCTGTATGAAGATACCCTCAGCTACAGAAACCTACAGAATATTTAACCTCTGGTGGAAGCAAAGAAACCCTTGTGGGGACAGATATAGCTAACGCCTGATGACATCGTGAAGGAAAAGAAAAGTTGGTTATCTCTAATGCCAAAAAAACAGCAGGGAAAGCAGTCATACAGGAAAAACCACACTGACAGATGGAGCTGACAGATAAAATGGATACTGAAAAGGATGTGCCTGACCTATTGAGAATGCATGTTGGCAGGTAAAAGCATGGATATATGTGAAGGAAAACCAAAGCCAGCACTGCCACTTGAACCAAAAATAGGGAAGCAGAAACACTGTTCATGTGCAAGCAATTTCCAGTGAGGAACTTGGGATGTTGCCTTCGGGAAGACTGGTCAGGTACCTTAGAGGAAGCAAATGTGCTGAGAAACACGTATCTCATGTGCCTTTGCACGCATCTGATATATTCCTATACACGCACAGAGATACCACTGATCTGTAGCTGCTTACTCTGCATCACCATATCTTAATTCTGAGTTTATTATTTCTGACAGTCACAGAATGAAAATGAATCCCCAGCAGTGGCTCACAAGCTGGACAGGACTAGAGGGAGATCCTTCAAGCGTCTGACAGTGACAGCGTTAAGGATTTCGTTTTGTGCAGTCATGACCTTGGCACATTTGTTGGGAAGAGCGCTTCATTTTCATTAGGAAAGCCCATGGAAATTGCATGCGAGCCTAGATTTATCCCTAGTGGCTTGAATCTCCTGATGCAACACCACCAAGGCGTTGCCTTACTGCTCAGACCAGACCCAAATCCCTCCATGTCTCAGTTTGTTTGTGTAGCCAAGTTACGTGGTGCAACTCGCAGATCTCCACCCTACCCCAGAACTTTGAAGAGTTATATTTTAATGGAGAAAAATAAGAAAATGCTCCTCTGGAAGGGACTGGTTTATTTACAGACATTAGTAAACATTTTTCGGAAAGAGGGGATTTTTATAGCACAGGCTTTTCTTCATAAAGATAAAAATAACAGGGTTTTTTGAAGAGAAGGCCCCATAGACCCAATGTGTACTTCATTCTCCCTTCATAGATGTTTCTTGCAGAGGTCATCCCACGCGGTTGAAATCAGCCTCCAAATCTTTGTTCTGGAAATGTGATCGGAAGCTGAGCAGATCTCCGTTGCCGGAGACGGGATTTTCACTCTCAGAGGACATGCGTGCTGGCCCTCAGCTAGGGACGCTGCCAGCCCCGGTCCTGCATCGCGTGACCATTAGTCAGCGACTAACGCCCTGAGGGCTTCCCATCCTCATGTGCACATGGGGGTTAATGCCCTTCTCCTCCTCTCCAGCAACTTAGCAATTAAGTTTGCCCGGCTGGGAGCTAGGCAGAGCTTATCAGCTGAGATAAGGACCGCCGCTTTCCAGGGCACTGTGTCCTCCTGCCCTTGGAGCTAACACCAGGCCTAGATCCTCTGGTACGTCCCTCACCCGCAAGGAGCGGGGATCTCCACGGCTGTGCCCAGAGGGAGGTAGGAACAGGATAGATGTCAGGGCATGGTGGCTCAGGATATAATTTTACCATCTCCATTCACCTCCCCAGTTCTTCCATCTGACCCCGGCCTCCTTCAGACAGAGAATTCGGTACCCCAAAGGAAACTATGAGCAGCTGGGTTCGAGGCACGCCGTAGGAGCTGCCTCCTTGCACAGCAGATGAGCACTCACCCACAGGTCTATAGGGACGTTACCAGATTACAGGAGTGCAAGTGAAATATGGGACCACTTCATGTCTTCTGCGTCCGCTTTACTGGTGCCCTAGTCTGACCATCACTGCGGATGCTCAGACTACCTGGCAGCAAAACCCGCCGAGCTCGTCTGTTACTTATTTATATGGTACCTGACACTGAGCCAGGAGCGTTAAGCTGCCGCAATATTCCCTCGTATAACCCACTAAAAGTCCTCCTGCTGCAGTGAGGCAAGACTGGGAAATAAATTCTTTGTTGATTACTAAATAAACAGAAACCACATCCATTACAGGAAATACCTCAAGCTAAAAGGTTTGAAGCATGAAGAAACTCAGGGGAAATAGAGCATATTCTGTTGTACTAGTGTGGTTACTGATTCCTAGGCATTCGTTTACAGCCCCTGCTGGAGACAGGATGCTGCCCTGGTGGGACCTGTGGCCCATGATAATGCTCTTGGAGAGCTTCAAAGGCTAAACTGCAGAATATCATCATGAATGTTTTTATTTCCTTTCCCTTGTTGCCTCTGATGCAGGAGATGGAGGCAAACGAATCCCTGTGTGCATAAATCTGTTGCAGGGCAGTCTCCTTATGCAAACATATGAATTAGCCAGCTGTGGAGGAAAGAAGAGCTTCCAGGTGATGCATCCCAAAGGCCTGTGCACAGCTCCCTTTCAGCCCCTTTTAGCAAGAACACAGCTTAGCATCTTCCCTGCTTGGAAAGAAGCCATATCCAAGAGGGAGGTAGGCTCTACAAAGCAAGTGTTTTGAAGCAGTGAAGTTTTCCTGCCAGAAACAAGCTAAAAAAAGCCAGCAAAGCCAGCGCTCACGCCGTTTCTGCTATAGGGAATCAGCAGGAAAGCCTCTTTGTATCCCTGTCCTGTTCCAGAATGGGCTCACAGAGCTCTTCCTGTGACATGGAGGAATAAGGGGTGCTCCACAAAACCTTTGGACAGAGCAGGCTCTTCAGGTTTAGATCCATGGCAATAGCTAAGCTAAGTAGAAACCAGAGCAGCAAATGTTGACCTATAAACCTTGTGGCCTCTCTGCGTACTGCTTCTTTTTTGTTGGTGTCTTTGCCGGTATGTACTGCGTAATGGTGCATTGCAAATCTACCACAGCAGGAATGACAATACCAGGGATACAGGAGGGAAGAAAACATCATGTTAGGCTAAGAATGAAAGCCCTCAATGTCCTCCTGAAGTATACGTATAATATACAGAATTTCTGTGCCAGGTTGTCGATAGCCAGCTTAGCGAAATAGGGACAATATCCCACTGATGGACTTCAGAGCAACTGGTCGCTGCAGGAACTGGAACTGACTTTCCTAGGCCAGTTTCTCTGGTGGGATAAGTGTTCCCTGCCATCTCAGCACCAAAACCTTGTTTTCTCATGAGCGGCAGCCTGAAGGCTTTCCTCAGATCAGGAACCTGTTGTTACAGTGCTCAACAGCATCTCCAAAGGCACAAACTTGTCTGTACTTCAGGGGACCTGGGTAGCAGGTCCCCAGGTCCTGGGGCTGTGCTCTCCACCAAGAAGAGCTGGCACAGGGTCCAGCTGGCCTGCATACAGCCAGCTTGCAAGGGGACCGATCACTTGTGCGTGTCACTAGGTGCTCTTAATCCAGGATAAATGTTCTCTTACTCTGGGATCGCAGACTGTCTGTGTGAGTGTAATGGTCCTGCTAAGGCACAGACAGTCAGGAGAGGAAATTTCTGTATTCATTTCACAGTCCTTTGAGACTGATTGTCTGCTTGCCAAGAAAGCGACATGTGCAGGCCTGTCTGCTGTGTCTTGACAGCAAGGAAAACCAAGATAGTGGGGTTTTTTTTTATCCCCTAAAGAAGTTGAGGGAAATTATTACGACTGGATAAGATTCAAAATCTTTCTTTTGGGAGATATTCAAACAAAAATAGCAAAAGTGCAGCACCATCATTCAAGCTTCATACTCTATTCCTGCTCTTGGAAGAACCTGTTTTTTTTTTCCCAGGGTTTGGTTAGAAAGAGTTGCCACCGGTATCTCCTGTTAGAAGAGCCCGTGGAAATGGCATTTCCTAAGGACTCAGGGACCTGGAGAGCAGGGTACAGCCGCCGACTGGAGGAGGATTAACTGCAACTATTTTCTTCTGTAGATAAATTGGAAGTAGGGAAAAAATAAAGAAAAAAAGAAGTCATTACTTTGTGCTGAGCAGATGCACCTGCCCAGAGCTCTGCACAAGGCACTGCAGCGTGGGGCAGATGAGCTGGCACGAGCCTGGGGACACGGGGCTGTGGGAACTGGGTCTCACTACTCCCAGGAGCCCTGCCAGCCCTGGCAGGGAACACAAGACTGATTCCCAAAGTCAGGGCATCCGCTGGGCAGCGCTAAGGGCACTGGGGAGAAGAGTCACCAGGAGGGATCTGCAGAGCTTGGCCGGACGGGCTGGGCTGGCACGCGGTCCTCTCTATTTGCAAGACCAAGGCACAGCAGTAGAGCATCTCCAATGTTTATGTGGGCTGTCTGAACCCATGAATGCGAATATCAGCACCTTTCCCTGCTGCCTCTTTCTCATCCATCCTCACCTGTATTCTGCTCTCTGAAGTTTGGTAGCCTGATACCCACGTCCAGCCTTCCCGACCTGCCTTGTGCTTTTCTGCTGCATGGGCGCTGAGTGGAAGGAAGAGATGGTCCCACCAGCCTCAGTCCTCTCAAATGACAAAGGTCTTTTGGGAGAGGCAATGATCTCCATTCCCAACACTTACTGCAAAGCAGCTCAAAGCCAGCTTCCCCCTCAAACGCTTTCCAAACTGCATGCAGGAGTGGTGCTGCAAGGCAAAGAGACTCCAGGGAATTACTGGTACCTATCCTGGTCCCATGGAACAGCTCAGCTATGTAATGATCTGGGTCCTATTTCTCAATTTTTCACAATCCCATCAGGAATGTCACTTCAGAAACCCATCAACTTCCCTCTGCTTTTGCAGCTCCTCAGATCAGAGAGCCCTCAGGAGCATATTGCGAGCCTGCAGTTTGGCATGTGTGCACGTGAAAGCAGAGCCTGCTCCGCTTCACCAAGCTCTGAGCTCTCGAGGGCCGAGCCTCAAGTGTCTACCAGAGAAGCAAAGCCTCCAAACCTGATTAAATATGAAGAGCTGGTCTCTCTTTAATATAAACAGCCTCCCCTGAGATGCCTGCCAGTCTCTGAAGTACATCAAGTTCTGAATGCAAGACTGATGGCTAAGGTCTGTGAGAAAAGCTCCCCCAGGGGCCCTCCCAGAAGTGAAAATATTTCAGAGGAAAAAGAAGTCCAGAGAAAGGGTGGATCTGGCACAGTGAAAGAGTGTCAGCAGAAAGGACTGCCCTGAAAGGATTTCTTTTTAAATGATTTTTGTGAGCAGGGAGTAGTATCGTAGAACGTGGACATGTTTGTAGCCCTAGTAGGGGCAGATGTCTGATCCAGGTGACAGTCTCATTGGGCTTGGGCATCACCTGAGCTTTTAGTGACAGCCTCCAGCACCAAGGCACAAGGCCAGACCTAGAAAACCCTGAACAAACCCACACAATGACCTCCAGACCAGAAGGAAGCGAGGAGGCAGCATCTAGGACAGAGAGAGAAGAACCATGAATCAGCTTCACAAAGAAACAGGAAATAATTTCTTTCTGATTTTGTTAATCTTTATAGAAGGCCATAACCTTTCCAAATCTCTTTCAGTCATAACAATTTCCATTACCTTCCTGATGCAAAGAAGGCGATTAGATGTCCAATGCCCCTTTGCAAAATATCTACACACTCAGCAAAATGCTATCAGACCTGAGTAAACACACAGGTTTTGTTGTTGTTGTTTGTTCTACACTCTGGAACCAGTGAAAATTTTGAAAGATACTGGAACAAATGCTTGTGTAAAGAACTATCTGTAAGAACTGCATTCTCCAACCTCCATTTTCTCCTCTGGTTGCAGTAGGGAGATGTAAATACTCAGTAGACCTAGAAGCATAATAGGCTTTTTTACCTATTTTTCATCACATACTACTTCATGAAGGTAAGTAAGTGTCCCTTCCCCTTGGTGCAACCCCCCTTGTGCTTCTTTTTTAAGGTTATGAGCTGAAAATAAAGAGCATCTCAAGCAGCCAAGGCTTTCCACTGGCTCTTTAGCTCCATAGCCCAAAGGGCTGTCTCAGCCAGGCTGCCTTCCCTGTTGGTATCAGTAACTCTGAGGCGGGCAGTGAGGTCTTTTCTAGCTGAGCTGTGACTGCACCAAGCTCGGGCTTCTCCTTCTGCCCTGCCAGAGCAGCCCTGGGCATCACCCTGGGCATCAAACTGGCCTGTGAGTGCGGTGAGAGCTGCTCCTGGGTGGGCAGTGCATTTAAAAAAAAAAACAATAGTGGAAAACAAAGTTTAAATAATAATAGCCCAGGACTGTAGATTTGCGCATGGGAAGGAAAAATAGCTTTGTTTTCTTTCCATATTTGGATTGACATGGATAATGCCAGTTGTGAAATGAATTTTCAGAGGGATGAATTTTCAGCAATACGTCAGAGGCACAAATGCCTACTTCAAGTGAGTTTGCCTGTTTATTTTTTTGTCCCTTCTATTTTTACAAGTTTATGAGATTTATTCCCACAAGCAGATAAGCCTGATGGGAAGCCTGATTTTTATTTTTATTATTTTTATTTATTTATTTTCCATACAGGTCAGAGAAATTCTTCCCCGATCCCCAGAACATACAATTTGATATGTGAACGGCATAGTAATAATCTTACCAGGCTGACATCGTGCTGTGCGCAAGGTCCAGCAGAAAACGGCAGCTGGGATTTATTTTCGAAGTTAAAAAACGATCTTGAGGAATGAGAGGAATTAGTCATGGTTCACAATGATAATTTTTGTTAACGAAGCTCCAGGAAGGGGATAATGAGGTGCAGAAATGTTTACAAGTCCACAGAGAGTTCATTAACAAAGACCATCCAGACAAATCGCTGCAGGACGTAGTTTGCAGCATGCAAACAGCATTACTTGCAGCAGGAACAACATTAGGACCCTGGTCTGGCAGTAAAAGTGCGTGACAGGAGCGTGGCCCTTTGCACAGGTTACTGCGTGTCCTTGCGATATTCCTCTCTCGTGCTCTGATTTTTGGCTCGTGGATAAAATAGGAAGAAGGAAGTCGGACTTACAGCTAATATCACTCCAATTTGAAAATCTCTGTAGTTCTCACTGTGCAGTGTAACTTCTGCCTTGCTCGGGATGTCCGGCCCTGCTCTTGGTGTGTCCCTCTCCCCCGGGGTGATGCTCATGCAGCAGCTCCCTGGAGCACGCGGGCACGTGATCTCCACAAAGACTCCTCCAAACTAACAAAATGCTGGTCTGTAGCTACATGGCTACAGTGAATAACTGCAGTTTTGCAGTTAGAGGTTCCTTCTTGCCAGGCTGCCTCCTCCTCTGGCCTTTGTGAATCACCCAGAACCCAAGTCACTTGTGAGACCCCCAGATACAACCAAAGAAAGGTGAAGTCCCCTCGCTGAGGCCATCAGTGATGCCAGGGGGAGTAAAGGGGATCTGCACATCCCAAAAGCGGATGCGTGAATGGCAGCTCCTGAATAGTACGGACAGAAGCCTAAACACTTAGGCGGGCTGAAGTGTTTGAGGATAAAGTGGGGGAGGCAAAGAATAAAAATGTTAATCAGAATATTTGGAGGAAAGAAACAGGACACATATCATTCCCTGATTTGTTTAAGTGCAGTTTGGATTGCAAATTGAATTTTGCTGAAGACCGCAGAACAGCATCATCTAGCTGCTTATACCAGCCATCCACAGCAGGGTCACAGAGACTGCAGAAATACTGATAGAGAGAGGAAATGCCAAGAATTATTAACTCTGTGCCCGTCTTACACAGTCATCACGGAAGACAAGCAGATGCGCACACCTAGAATCTAAAGCTATACAAATAATTCAAAAGCATTTGGTTACCTGCCCTGGGTTGACAATTACAGACGGAGCAACTTTCCCGGTGGGGACAGCATGCTGCAGAGGTGACGCACACTAGGTCTTGGATGCTCTTACTCCAGGATCCTGGCATGTCCTTCCTGCAGGTTTCCAAACTTTCCTACTGTCCCAGTTACTTAAGCTGTGAGTAACCAGGTGGGGAAACAGCAGGCCCTGGCTCTGCCCAGGGTCCGGGCTGGCATTAAGCAACAGCCTGCAAGCCCAGTGAGCCTGCAGGATGCTCACTTGAAGTATTTCTAAGGATGTTTTCCGCTCCCCGGAAGAGCTGGAAGGGAAAATAAGATGTTCTGAGGCAGTTCTGTGCACATACAAGATGAGGAAGGACAGATATAAGCAACACATGTACCGTGTATGAGCAAATGGGGTGAATAAAGCCATGAGCAACCTGATGGAGCACTGATGTTAACCCAGGTTACACAGGAGGCTGGACAGTGGAATATTCCTTCCCATTTAGGTTATTCTAGGATTCCGTAATTTTCTTTTTCCTTGGGGTTTTGAATAGCTGAAATAATTCCTATCATGTGAACTATCAGACTGGAAGAGGCTTGTAAAGAATGTTGATTTTAAAAGGAAGAAAATCTCCCATATTTCACAATATTTTGGGGGCTAGTTCCATTGCATTACACAATTTCAATATCTGCCTTTGATTTATTCTTGCCAAGAGCCTGGTCTCCTACTCTTTCGACAGACTCCTTGCCTAGATTTTATCTGAAAAATGCAATTTTCTAAATATTGTGGTCTCAGACAGAAGGACCTTCTTAGAGTTTTCAGAGTTTTATTCAAAGAGTTGGGAAGAACATCCCAACCAGCTGATCTTCCCATCTGAAATGAAAAAATACCACTTTTTTTCCCCTCATTTCCTCCTCAAATAAGCTTGCATTTTGGAAGCCAAGCATTTTGCAGCTACCGAGACACTAGTGCTGACGGGATGTCACTCTGACTCCTGATACAGGGGCTGGAAGCTGCCCATGACCTCAGCTGAAATACCAGCAGTGTTGTGATGCATTCACTTGCTGACATGTTTTTATAACTGTTACACACATACAAATCATCGCACTTGCTCCTGATGTGAATGTCCTGAAATCAGGCCCCAAGCAGCCAAACGCGATCAGCCCAATCAAGCTAAACGCGGGATGGAGCCTCCACAGGCACCGCGTGCTGGGGTTTGCTGCACACAACTTCCATCCAAGGTCTGCCAGGCCGCTGCCGACACCGTCATCTTGTTTGTTTTATCTGTTACACCATTTATTTCACTCTTGAGTGATGCAATACCAAGAAATCAAGGCTAAATGATAGGTTCACAGGCTCTTTCCTTTACTAAAATATATGACTGTGCGAGTATACGTGGATTCTCCATAAAGGGGGTTAGTTTTACCCAAAGGGTTTTTCATACGTTTTACCCAAAGTCTGGCCTGCTGACAGCTCCTGGCTGATGATTTGTTACCTCTTTAATATAAACTACACCAAACAGGCATTCCAGACGGCATTACAACTGACTCAGCAATCATCTCCGCTTTAAATTTTCTCCCTTTCTACAGAAAGGAAGCCAAAAGTTTTATCTTAATTACTCAGTGGGTCCCCTGAGGTTTGCCTAATCTCCTCCACATTAATTCCAGTTCTTTTAAGGCAGGAATCTTTTGCTATTTAGTAGATTTTGTTATTTTAAATCTAATTCAGGGATAGCGACTTTGAAGGCTGAAGTAAATTCTTTAATTTTTACTTGCTTTTTTTCCCATTCTCTCTGTGTGTCAGCACAGAAGTTCAGTCGCTAACGATTTTAGCCTCTGTTTTAAGACAAAAAAGGCATGAAGGGACTCTCGCGGCACAGGAAGTTTAACTCTGGTCAGTAGCCGGGCGTTTCAAGCTGCCGCGAACACAAGCAACCTCTTATTTCTGCGGGTTTCTTCATGCCATTGCCCCCCCGGCACACGCGGCCGAGTCATTTGACTGTCTGCAGACAGGAAGGCGATCCCGGGTCCCCGAGCAGCCCGCGGATCTCTCCGTGCTGCTTGGAAACCCGCGGCGGAGGCAGGCGGGTTTCGGAGCAGGAGCCGCTGCCTCCTGCACGGCCGGTCGGCCGCAGCGCTACCAAGTTCACCCGCGCTTTGGTGTCCATGTTAAATGCTGGGATGAGGCACGGAAAGACTCGGGTGTTTCATAAAACTCAGCACCGTTTGGCTTGAGCTGCTCTGGCTGTGTCCGTGTCCTCGACCAGAGCTTTGGGTCTGCCCATGCGTCCCAGGGCTGCGGCGGGACCTGCTTCCCTGTGGCGCAGGTTTTCAGGAAGGGCTCCACGAAACGTGGATTCTGACTGGGGCCAATCCCTAAACTGACGTCCAGGAGAGCCTGCAAAATGATTTCTAAAGTTTTCCTCCAAAGATAGAGGAAGATTTTTACTTTAAAGAATTATTTTTCTGAGCTACTTTGATGGATGCTAAGACATTGATTTACATCATGCTAATTATCATTCAGCATATACTTGCATATTAAATACAGTAACTTTCTTCCTTTTCTAATATTTCTATACCTGGAACTATGGGACTTGCTACTATATTAATATCTTCCTGCTGATCAGGAGCTGTATGGTTTTCTAGCTTAGCTAATACATTCTTGAGCTAAAACACAAGTAAAAGTTTCAATTCGGTGCAGTGTTTTCCCCAATGTCCTCTTTATTTGCATTTCTTATTTGCATTTCCAATAAGAGAAAATATCTGAATAACATTGTGGTGAATAAAACCGATCCTCTGTTATGTTTAGAGGAAGGAAAATTATCCATGTCCTAAGGAATGTGGATTCAGATTCGCAGGAAAAGAAATTAACATGGTCTATTAAAACTCTTGGGAAAGGAATGGAAACTCAATCTGTCCTTATTTATTTACTCATTTTAAGGCTTAAGTGATATGACTTCACTTAGTAGATCATATATTTAATTTGAGGCCTAGATAAAGATTTCCAGAAAGAGAAATCAGATTTGAAGACAGTTTTCATATCTCTCTGCAGTTAGTAACCAAATGTGATGACACTGAAAAAAAATAGAATCTAATCTAAATCTAGGATCTAAAAAGCATTTTTTTTCCAATACAGTATTTCTAAGAAATCATTTGATTTAAAGGGGAACTTTTAAAAGGAGTTTTATGTCTTCCTATTAGTGGATTAACAAAGGCAAGGTTTAGTTGTTTCTAATCTAATATTTCAAGTAATCAATTTCAAATTATGCTTTCTCTTACTCTTCTAGAAACTAATGAATTTTGGTTTGGGCCTGCAAGTATTTCATTGTGACTGAGCCTTTTTACTCCTGGGAAGAAGTTATTTAATGAAAGATGTAGGAAAATACAATACCAATTTTTCAGAAAATGATACATGTAAATCATTGCTGTGATATATCTGAGCTACATATTATGAATATTACAGAATTATTTCCCATTTCTTTTGAGAATAATCTTGAAAAGTCTCTAATAACCTGATTTACAAATATGTTCGAAAACAGTAGTAGCCAAAGCATTAAATTAGCCAATGCCAAGACATTAGATTTGTTAAAAACTAATATCTCTTTTGTGGAGCTTCTGCTTCTCTGTAGGATTGGGCTAATGTGATTGTTACATTATTCCATTATGTGGCTGCAGTACAGAGGAATATTTATTTCAGGTCATGCCATATTCCTGGGTTCTGATTAAAATATTGTCGCAATCTGTAATTCCTGATTGGCAAAAGCTGCTCCCTGGTAGTTTGGGAAGAAGCTTTAGAAGGCAGCTGTAAACCCTGGCATGGGAATGAGGCTGCTTTTGGCTTGAAGGGTGGCTTGTATCTGGTTGCTGCAGGATTATTCCATACACAGATCCCCCAAGGATGCTGTTTTACACTTAATTTTCTAACAATTCATTTTCAGTATAAGCTTAATTAAGGGTTCACCTCCTGAAACAAGTGCTGCAATTCAGTGTTCTCCTGTGATCCTTGTGCCTAGCTTTACCTTGGAAATCCTGCTCCGTATCTCTGTTCCCTCAGACTTTTTCAGACAGGTCAGTGTAACAGGATCTCTGTTCTGCAGTTCAATGAGAGTGACAGAATCTGGATAGGTTTTACTGTTGTCTTTTGCAATCTGTGTTAAAACTATTCAGATTCACTAAATACCGTGAAGGACTGTGTTTTGTCCTGTACTTCTACAGTTTCTCAACTTTTTCTTTTTTTGAATTTAAAATCTCTTACCTTTTACAGTTATCTTTTCCCATTTTAAAAAGTTTTTGACGGTTTCTAGCCATTCCCATAAGATGATATTTGCGCATCCTTCTGACCACCTCGGGGAATCAGTGGGAATCATAAAACCCTCCGGAGACATTTCCAAAACTACTCTCTGGCACCGTCTAGGGTCCTTCTGGGCTTGCACAACACAGTGCACTTTATGTCCTGCAGGAGAAGGCAAGACGTGTTTTTAAACTGAGTCTTGCAGGTGAAGGACGCTCCTTCAAGGTGAGAGGTTGGTATCTGAAGCCTGCGGTCATGAAACAGCTTTTTACATCGTGGTCTGGGCCGTTCAGAGACAACCTGTGGTGTCAGCGTCCAAGACATTAAAATCAAGCTCTGCTAACCTGTGCGTTACTTGTTTGCCATCTTTTCGCTCTTCAATATGCTGATTCCCAGCGCAAGGAAGAAGCACCGCTGTCGCCTCAAGGCACTGCGCTCACAAGATGTGCTGGCCACATACGGGCATTTCAGGCATTTTGTCCCCATACTCTCATGTTGCTCAATATCTGCAGCCCTTCAGCCCCTACGATGACAGAGCAACCTCAGGCAGGAGGGAAAGCTCAAAACTGAAGGGAGAAAATGCAGAAGGAACAGCCATGTGAGAGCTAAAAGTGCCGCTGCTCCTGAGTGAAGGCTTGAACTTTATCCCTGGATCGGGCATGTGGCACCCCGCCAGACCCAGAAGAACGGCAAGCACCAAGATCAGGGCCTGAAAATGAAAATGAAACGCATGTGACTGGTTGGTAAAATGCAAGACTAACTGTCCTCGCCTACGGTCACATTGTCCCATCCTCTCTAAGGAGGTTTTAAGTCTCCTGATTACGGGATGCCTTTGGAGCAACCTTTAGTAAGGATGGCTCAGTGTCCTTGTTTTTTTGATAGTACTTTAGACTGAATAATTTTGCAGTGAATATCTTTTAATTGCTGGTGTATCTTTTTGCTGCCTTCCCAGGAAATCCAGATGATTACTCCAAAGAAAGAAAATCAGTCTTCATTTTAGTAGTAGCATGCTTGCTACAGACTTTTCTGACATGAAGGCAAACACTATCATCAGTGAAAGACAAAAAATGTTGAAGAGAGGTGCTGAAGAAATCACGAGACTCTGAATTTCTTGACTGCATCTTCTTGACTTCAGACAGATTCTTGTTTCTCTGAATATTCAAAATCTTACTCCAATACCTGCTAAGTCATTTTGCTTGAGGGCAACAAAGGCTCTTTTTGAGCTGTTGAATGGGAAGTTAATTCACCTATAATTGCTTCTGAATTTTCTCGATGGTTCCAGGATATCCAGTAGATAAAGTGGCAATTCTCGGTATTGTTTTTATCAGCGACGTGATGTCACAGCTATCAAATTTCAAGCAAGATTTCTTCTTCCAGTGCATAAAGTTGCTGACATTAAATCACAGTTTTTACAAAAATAAGGGGTTTTTTTTTTAGAAACCTGACCTGACTGATAGGAAGTGCTGAGCATTGCAGGTCTTTTGGTTTAATGACATCTATGAGGAAATACATCAGCTTTGCAGGTTTGGTGTGGCCTGGATTGGTTCATGTACCAAACAGACATCTTTTTGCCCTTTTAATTTTTTATTATGTAAAACATCACTAACCTTTCTATAGACAGAGCGCTTTCTTTTAGAAACCAAGAAGGGGAGGGGAGGGGAGAGGCCCAGGAATTTAATTTGTCTTGTTTAATTGGGGCTGTTTAAAAAGACCATGGAAACATAAATGGTCTTCTTATTTTTTTTTAATGGCTTTTCTTTAGGTTGCCCTGTGCTTCTAATGAACTCGTTGGGGCCCCGTTGTTGGAGCCCCTGCTCCCGCCACAATACAGATCCATGCAGGAACAGGCAGGGGGCTGTCCGGCTTCCAGCCAGGACCCTTCACTAATTAACTGGGAACGGGCACCTTAGTTAACTCTGCAGCTACCGAAGGGAAAAAAAAGTATGTAGAGCAGAAGTTTTTTTTTTTTTTTTTCTTTTCTCTTATGGTTTGAAATAGAATTTCAGAGATGTTAACCTTTTCTCCTCAAGACAACCCCCCAAAACAACAGCTTGGCCTGGTCCCTGCAGCCCCTCTCTTTGGCAGCCCGTGGGGCAGAGCAGGTTGGCGGCTGCCCCACGGTGCCGGTTCCTGACCACATCTCCCGCTCCGGCACAAACCAGGGCCGCTCGTGGTAATGTGCTGAGCACAGCACGATGCTACGCTGATCCTTCCAGAGCGGTCGGTTCCTACATGAGAGCTGCCCTGGGGTTCCCACTTGCTGCTGGACAATCCGCACTTTCCCTTTCCCCTGTTCTGCAGCTGAATACAGTGGGGCAGATTGACCCCTGCCTGCGCACCCCAGCTTTGCTCCCGCCTCCCACACGCTGCAGGAGGCGCCCCAGCCTTGAGACTGGGGTAGATGCCCCCAAAACTGCCCCCAGGATAGCAGAGACCCGCTGGATGGACCAGGCGGGACCCAGCCGCTCTCCAGGGCTGCTTCCCACCTCCCTCCTGCACCTGGGAAGAAAACACACGTCAGGAACTCGCACCAGTGCGAGGGAAACTGTTAAATACGTGTGGATGCCTTCATATGGCGGCTGTGACAAGAGCAACTGTTAGATTAACCAGCTCCGTAATCTTTTGTGTCTTTTAAGTTTTTGTGACTAGCTCTACGCAAAGCTCTCTCTCAGGAAGACTCCCGAGCTGCAAAGTCCGCAGTAGCAGATCCCGCCTAGAGATCTGAATTTGGAAAAGCTCCCGGAAAACGCGTGTTGAAAAACGTGCTCCCCAGAGGTGCTGGTTTGCCCCACCTGTAGGCTATCCCTGACCTCCTGGGACCCACAACCATGATCCAAGACCAGTGAATGTGAATGAGCACCCAAAGCCCTCTCAGATCAAGCACTGCGCTGCGGGCAGGCTTGGGCTCGGGCAGGAGCGGTGCGGGGAGCAGTGGGGCTGCCCTCGCGGTGCACGGGCATCCCTTCCCGCCCCGACCAGGGCCTCGCTAGGTGTCTCCTCGCTGGCGCTCCCGGGGGCGCGCAGGGTGGCGTGATGCTCAGCTGCACCGGGAACAACGGCCCCAGTCACCAGGGAGGGCCACGTGAGCGGCGTGTCCAGGGGTGACCCCATCCAGCGATGGAAATAACTGAGCGTGATGATGAGGAAAAAAAGCACGTGTGTTTCTAAACGGCAAAGCGTGTCCTTGTCATGAGCCAGCATATCCTAATCCAGAAGGTTTTGCAAAGTAACTCGAGTCTTGCACTGCTGCGTTGGACACAGTTCTGCGCCATGTGCCCCAGCTCAAGTGCACTTTCCTAGAGCACTCGATGGTTTCTGGATGCTCTGCTTGGTCAGGGGTGTTTGGGTTGTGCTGCAGCACACGAGTAGCTGCTGCTTCCTATTTTAAACGTAAACCCTTTGCAGTCTGTAGGGAAAACACCCCGCTCGTGCTGGTGCCTGCAGCAGCATGAGAATAAAGATGACGACAATCTTCTCAGACTAATATATTTACTGCACAGAGAGCCGCACAGAGGAATGGTTAGGGCTGCCACGGTCTCACGGGAATCATCCACACTGCACAGGGCCGTGGAGAGGGTGAAGATACAACACCAGCCCTATGGAGATGCGACACCGGCCCAAGAGCGCTAGGGAAAAGCCGCACAGCAGCCACGCTGCCGGCATGCGACTCAGAGCCGCTCTTGCTTTATAGATCTGCCTTAACAACACTCCTCGCGTGCAGCGTGAACACGGAGCTGGAACTGCGTAAATCGCGCCACAGTCACGATACTGCCTTCCCATGATGCGTTTATACGAGCTATACTGGGAGACCTGTAACCAAGAAATGAATTTTGAAAAAGTGTTTAGCTATACAAATACAATCAAAACCAGCAGGCCTGTGAGTGGACATTTCTGTGGTTTGTGCATCAACCCGTTGGAGCTAAAGAGAATTACTCTGTGGTTTTTGAGCATGGCTTTGGCTCACACTTTTTTTTTTAACCTTTTCTGTTGGGCAATAAGCAATAAATAAACCATCTTCACAATGCCAGACCTTTCTAGGCTTTCAGTTTTCTGGCTTGTGTGCAGCTGCTCTAACAATTGCTATTGTGTTCTGTCCTTGTAAAACTTGTGCTTGTCTGGAAATGCCACCGTGACTTCCAAAACTTTCTCCAAAAAGACAAAAGGGTGCAAAGCAGGGCATAAGTGATCACAGAAAGGCTGTGCCGTGATGAATTGGAGCTGGATGATCCCATGTTTCTCTGAAGGCAATACATCAAACCTGAGCGAGGTTATGGCTTGGCAGGGAGCAGCTTCAGGAATGCTCTGGAAAAATACGGTTTGCTCATGACCTGCCTGTGGAGCAGAACAAAATAGGAAATATATCCCTCTCCCCACTCCCCTGAGAGATCTGCATCAGAAGATACCAGACTACTTACTTCGCCATGACCTGAAGAAATGCTAACAGTTTTCCAGCTATAATTCCACCTCAGCAGCTCCGGAGACGCTTATCCAATCTTCTCAAGGGGCCTGGGCAGCAAAACTTTGCTGTTGGTGGGGTGAGGACGTGCTCTGCTGCGGAAAACACTGCTCTAGGAGGCAGTATTTTTTTCTCTCCTTACTCTTCTGTGAGATGAGGAAAACTGTGATGAAACACATGCCTTTATTTTACTATTTTACAAGCCTTTCAGTAAAACCCCTGCCTTGCAGGCCTGAGCACCGAGATTATTCCAGGTCACGGACCTCAGGGCAGGCCCCAAGGCCACACTGCCTGCCATGTGGTCAGTAGTGCCGAGGAAAGAGCTGCTATCTTCATTCTTTGCACATTCTCAGGCATAAAAACAACAACAATAAAAGGAAATACTCTATTTCCAATGTCTTTATAATCTTTTTTGATTAAGGAATGTGAAAGGGGCAGCAGGTTTAGCCGCAGGTTGCTGGCCCCGCACGCGCTGGAGGGGAGTCGTGGCGCTCCGAGGGCAGCACCGACCTGGCTGCGCAGCTGCAGAGCAGCCGCTGCCCCTTTCGGAACGGGGCCGTGTCTGCTCAAGAGGTTTGCTAGGGCACGAGCCCTCGCTCTGTCCTCACATATAAAAAGGAAGCAAACGCACAACCCGTAAGGAAAAAGCAGGAGAAATTCTTGTTTCTTCAGAAGGATCCTGTTGTGCAATGGGCAACTTGCACTTAGCACTGAAGGGCACCTACTGTGAGCATGTTTTGGTGGGGAAACAAGGGTGTGTTTTTCAGGATCATGGTATTTGCGGCCCTTCTCTGCAAGAGGAGACATTGCTGTGCTGTGGTACAAACAGGATGGGACTCTCAAGGAGCATCCTGACACCTGGGCTTGAAACATTGTCTGACTGCTTTCCCTCTGAGCCTTGTCTTTGCTTGGGAGCAAATTTTCTGCATTTATCAAAGTATTTAAAAAAAACCTTTATTTTCAGGGGAAATGATTTATAATCTGACCTCCAACAAAAAGGCTATTTCAGTTGTCCCCATTCCTCCCACTGCATTACTTCTCCCTGTAAAGAAGAGTTTTGCAGAGTAAAAACAATTTCTTCTGTTCCCTATCAGCACCCAGAGTTCCTGTCACATTGCAGCCTGCGTGCATATGCTGCTGACTCCACAAATGACTCGTCCAGATAGCCCCTGAAGTTGACAGCCGAAAACATGTCCCTACAGCTGACTGTAAAAGGAGGGATGGTGGAAAAAAAAATCACAAAAAGCAGAAGTGGTATATCCATGTCTTCCCAGATCGCATCTGCTGTCTTTTTCCTTATCTCCTGAGCAAGGCAGGCCCTTTGTTACTCATACTCTTGTGAGTCCCTCTCTCCTGGCATCCCTCCATGGTTTTCTGCAGAAATAGTTGTCCCTTCCCCTACAGCATCCCTCTAGCTCCCACTAGCTTCACTCCAAAACGATGAACCTCAGACTATCAGGAGACGGGGACGGTGGTGTTAAATTAGCGCTCGGGACACAGCTGAGAGTCCAGCAGTTCCCGTTTTATGTTTTCAGCGGTTCAACCCGTGACAGACAGACAGACAGCGCAGCCCGTAACTTCTCGGTGTGATACCCTTGCTTTCTAAGAGATACGCACTCTGAAATAACTAACCGCAGCTGATCAGCAGAGGAAAAGGCATTTGCTGTACAGGGGAAGAAACAACACTGGGTTTTGACAAGGATTTTCCCATGTAAAAAGGAGAAGCTTCTTCAAAATAAAGAAATGTAGAAGAAAAATGTCTAACAATACAGTTTATTCATACCACTTCTTTCTACTCCTCTTTTAGATGAAGGAGTGATTTTCTCATGCTTTACTAATGCTACTTTTAACTGCTCTGGCAATCTGTGGAGAACCAAGGGAAAGGCTGATCCAAAATCTGGCAGCAAGAAGACCCTTCCAAAATTTGGGACAATCTACATGTCAGCCTTAGTTTTTGAATACTTTTAAAATACTTTTTAAATAAAAACTCTCCCCAGGATTTTTCTTAGACCAGTCATTTCTCATGAAGAATCAGAAATTGGTGTCAAAATCCAAGATTAGCATTTAAATCATGTAATGCTAACAAGCACTGCTTTTTTCTTTTCCTCTGCTGATTCTGAAAGTTCAATATTTATAGAGCACTCATGCACCTTTTCTGTCTTGATTTTAAATCTGAGAGGAACAGAATGAAAGAGTAAATGTCAGAGCAGGCAAGTTTGAAACCCTTATCTCTGCCTTCGGCTGGAAGACATAAATACAATGTGTTTCCTAGTGCCTAGTGAGGCTAGGTCTGTTTCTCCAATCGGAAAACATTTTTACTCTCTCCCCTACGAAGAGGAAAAAGCGCAATTGTTGGTTCCCACAGGATGTTGACTGCACTACAGAAAAGACAAAGGGAAATAAATAGAGAATGTAAGCGAAAATATGTGCAAGATAAAAAAGGTAACAAAGTGAAAGTCTCAGAACAACAAGGTTGCTTAAGGATGTCAAAGGCAGGAAGGGAAAGGATTTATATTGGTTATGAAAGCTGCTTGTTTACTTGAAAAAAACAACGACTGATTATAGTGATTTGTGCCCAGAGATGACTGGAAAGAAACCTGCTGCTTCTGCAATTTAAATGCTTTTATCTGTAGCCTGTGATTTCATAACAGCTGGTGGCCAGACTCCTACCCGTGTGAGAAGAACCTCCTTTTTGAGAAATGCTTAGACTGAAGCATAAATTTCACCCAGATTACTCACTTCTCAGGAAAATGCAGCCATTTTTTCCAAGAGTCAGACAAAAACAGCAAAATGAGAATTTAAAATACAAGCCACAAGAAACGGTAATAAATTGGGGAAACACATGCAAGGACCTCCTATCAGCAACCTTTGATATGGAGCCTTGCAAGTGGTTACCTGCGGACTCAGCACTGCTCCCGGAAAGGCAAAAATGTGCAAGAGTCTCAATGTGTCACAAGGAGAATATTTTTGAAGGTCACCTTTAAAATCCTGCTGTAAAAGGATGAGCCTCTAAGGCTTTCATTAAGTGAATGCATCTAACCACTGCCTTGCTTTATATTCAGCCAAGCACATTGAAGTGTAACTGCATAACCTCTCTGCTTCTAGTCGTATGCAAGAGACTTGGTTTGTAAATCCTCTTCTGTGTGCTCCACAGAGCTCTGAGGAGCGCCACGTTCACCGGACTGTGCTCGTGTTGTGCTCTCCTCCCTACGGCACCAGAGCACGGGGAAAACACATCTCTTGGGGAAAGCCCACGCCTGCCTAGGCTCTCCCACTGCTGCTGATATTTTCTTGTTCTGGACTGCAGCTGTGGAGTAAGATCTGCTAACGAAAGCCTGCGCTTGCATTTATTATCTCCCGTGAACGGAGGGATCTGGGCTCAGGGAATGTCACTGCTCCCTCCCAGTGAGTAACGCTTCTGTGATTCCCTGCAACAGCTCTGCTCGTCTTCAGATGCTCCTAACGGGTTTTAAGATCGAGCAGACTGCAAATGAGTATTAAAAAACCCGCTGCTCTGCAGCAGTTTTAACCACTTGCAGGGGACAGCCTGCAGGAATACTGAAGAAGTTCGGGTAATAAGCCAATCTGTGAACACTGGGTCCAACGAAACCTCGTTTTCCTTGCGTTTTTATCTCTTGCAATACCTAAACATCCCTGTTAAATGAGCTCAACCCTTAGCATATACAGGAAAATAATCATGTACTAATAAAGCAATCCAAGATTTTCACTGCTGTTTGCCTTACAGAGAAGTGACTGTGCACTGGGTTCCTTAATATTCTATATTTCCTAGTATATGGATGGAGCATTGATAAGACCAGTGTAGACTCTCTGGGGGTTGATAGCAATAGGAGCTAAATTCAAGCCTTTCTCGGTTGCCAATTTCCACCAAAACCACAAAATGATGATCTGTTGCTCCAGAATCACCTCTGAAGTGCCTATGAGATAAACACCATTATAGGGAAAAAGAGGGATGGCTAAATTGTATTAGGTTTGTTTATTTAGAAAACAGTAAGCATTTTCAAAAGGGACTTGAGACTTCGGAAATCTTAAAAAAATGCACCTTATTTTCAGAGAATGAGGGGGCAGTGTCTTTGTGAAATAAAGTCTCTTTAGGTCTAATCTCTGTTTGCCTACATTGTGCCAACGCATTTCAAATAATTTTCACCTCGGCACTGTTCCCACGAGAAGCAAAGCTTGATTACAGAGCTTTTGCCCAAACTGAAATGGCATTTTAGGATGCAGATAAACACAGGAAGCAATTACTCAATACTCAAGGCAGACTTTAAAGGAAAACATATGGGCGGAGAAATTCCAGGTAGCAAATAAAAAGCCTAAAAGGAAAAATATTTCACTACCGTACTGATTTACTGTCAGCAGCTGGTACATGTTTGTGAGTAAACGGAAAACAGAATGACATCTAAGTGGGATTAAATTGAATCACTTCTTACATTAAGACAGAATTGTTGCTTGTTGAAGGACTCTCTGCCCAGTATTCTGATTTATCACTCCTGTGACTCCAGCATCATTGCCATTTATGCCTTATCTTGTTTCTCTGCATGCAACACGCTTCTCAATGCATGAACTCTGTCTTTTGTTTTGGAGAGTAAACCTGGGTGAAGCTAGAATTGGTTCTTATTGTAAATTATATGACTATGAAATATTATTTTGGCTGTCAGAGATAGCATAGCTGGCCTGCTCAAAAAATATGGATCAGTCCTTCTGTAGCAGTTATTGGCAGGGATGCAAGACGAGGAAAGTCCTCGATTCACCAGGGACCTCTCAGAAGTCCAAGCAGGAAGTATAGCAGAGTATAAAAGTACAACTCAACCAACTCAGGCAGTGAGGAACTGTTTGACTGATCAGCGGAATAAGCTTTTAAGAAGGGAAAGAATGTAAGATGAATTTTCATATCTGAACAACAAAGGAACGCGAAGATTTAAGCGCAGGGAAGTCACAAGGCTGGAAATCCCCTTCTACCTTACCTCACACCGACTTCCTGTTGAGCAACAGCCTTGCTCAGAGTTGTCTGAAAACCGCCCTGACCCGGTACCGGGAAACGCTCCTACAGCCTCCGTCTCCTCATGAAGACGGACAGCGTATTCGTGCCCCTGGTCTCCTCCATCCTGAGTCAAAGCACAAAAGCAGTCTCCACAAAACCAGCACACATCGTTCCACTAACTTAAGAAGCAACAGTGCTGATACTGACACCGGCTGAGAACCTGGATAACTTTGTAATTTGAAGGGAAACTGGAGGCGCGAAAAGCTGAGGCATGAAGTTGAGTTCCTCGGAGTATCGGGATATATGCCTGATCTTGTACCCATTTCATGGTGTATGGGTCAGATAAAAGACACACAGAAAAATGGAAGTAAGGGAGTATTTAAAAGAGCTGGATAGAACCAGATTTCATTTAGCCACACAACTCTCAAATCAGCACGCTGGTATGCACAGCTTCATCACAAAAAAAGGAAAAGAGAAGAAAAAAGACCTTTCCACCCATTTGCCCGCAGGAGACTGGTATGCTGCAAAAACAGAAACTGCTGAAGCACTGTTTCCATCCCTCTTAGCTGATGCTTGTAATTGCCGCTCATTTCGCATCCACCTAGTTCTGCTTTAGCATCTGAATGAATATTCCAGGTGATGTGAATGGACTGGCCATTTCTCACCTGGGATTAAAATATACAGACAGAGGCAGTGCTCAAGGGTGCAAAGCACACCGGCGCTTCCCCAGATCCTCACCATCCAACACACAGACAGAGTAGGGTGGTCTGACACAGAGAGGAGGTAAAGCCAAAAACTGGCCGGCATCACTCCCAATTCCTCATTGCCCACAGCTTTATCCAGCGTATCGGGACAGCCCATTTGTGCCCATTGCCTCAGAGCCCATTCGACAGAGTACACCAACCCAGCCAGCTCTCTGCGATCACTGCAGGGGAAACATTTATAAAAACTGTCACCAAAACCCAAGAGAAACCACAGCACACAGGCTTAAAAGCTGCTGAGAAACACTCCAGGGTACAGATTAAAGTCAGTAGGAGTTGGGTCTTCGGAAAATAACCTTTACTGGGTAGTGAAACAAACACCCGTGGCTTTACCGCTTTATTCATGTCCCTGTTGCTCACAACTCTGCTAATACTTTTATACTCCAAGGGACAGACAGACAACCTTCCCACCTAAGCTGTGAAATCATAACTGTTCTTCAATGTGCTTCCAAACTAAAAGGCAAATGACAAAACCTCTTTGTCATCTCTCTCTGTACCTCTTTCTGCCTCTACGTGCGTTTCTCTTTTTTTTGGACTGCGGTGTTCCCATAATGAAACCAGGGAACATAAAACTGCATTTGACGTATGCAAAATGTGCTGCCTCTAAGTGGAAAAACCCCAATAAATCATCAGTCTTTCTTATTCAGCTGATAGATTACAAGAACAAAAGCAGCCTCTCTGGAAAACAGAAAGAAGCATTTGGAAAAAAAAAATGAAAAAAGAATGAAAAAAAAACCCCTAACTTGAGAGGACGTCTCCATTTTTCTGTGTATAAAGGTGCCGTTTTAGTTAACCAGACCAGTGGTCTGGCCTGGAGACTTTCACAACTCCTAGCAATCCTCTTCAGAGGACCTGAGGGAAAAGGATAGTGTCTGGAAACATGTAAATCCGAGACTACGCGCAGAAATAACCAGCACACGGGTACACACAGCTGGCCTTCCGCTTGCACACTGCAGACACTGGCTTACTGATTTCTGAGCCTCAGGAACGGTGCGCCTTCATGGCTCTCTCCTGAGCTAAACTTACCCTCTTCAGAACTTTAGTGGCCAAGGATAGCCTGGGAAGCAACATCCTCTATCTGTACCTAAAATACAATTGACTGAGACTGTCAACACAAACTGTCAACGCAAACAGAAAAGGTGTTTTGTTGGCTGCCTCTGTTACAGCGAGAGTAAAGAAATCGCAAGCAAGACTTGAAGGACATTTCAGTGAGATGTGGCAGGAAGTATTTGAGTTTTCCACCTGACATATCCTCACTTGCATAATACTGAATTTCTGCCACAGCCTGCAGGCTACATCCCTCGTATAAAGAAAATGGTTATAAAAAAAAAAGTTTGACCTCAGCTTACACAGAATTGTTTATGCAAGAACCAACAATTTGCTGGTTTCTCCACAGAGGAAGAACACTTCTGAAATGCTGCAAACATAGCTGTGTGTCTAAACCAAACAATTTCTCAATATGGCACTCCCTCAGCACAGCACCAGGAACTGCTACATACCAGCCATAAAATCAGGGCAGCTTCACTTGGCCGGCTGAGCTGACCTTCTTTGGGCTGGGAGTGGAAAATATACTCTAAACGGCAATGCAAAAAAATTGAGTGGTGCTGCGGAGAAGATAATTAATTTTAGTGTTAACTGAAGGAACAGTGAAGGATCATTAGAAACATTTCTTGAATCGCTGGAATGTACGGCACACGAGGACATCATTATGTCAGTGAATCGGGTAGATTGGTTACGACGTTATACTGTAAAATACGGAGCTGCCATACCGTTCCATTAAGTTGTGAATAAAGACTGTAAATCTGAATAATAAAAGTACTTTACATACACATTCTTAACTCCAAAGCCCTGTTCCAAGTGGTACTATTTAGAACTGCCCCCTCATAGCCAACTATTTGTGTAGGCCTAGCTAACTAATTGGAAACCACAGAGGTGGCCTTTGCACAACACCCTTTCCAGCATAACGGGATATTTCCTCCGAATGGGCATGCAAAGGAACTGGCCTTCATTAGCCATGCTCTTAAACCAGATTCAGTCCATTGCAGCAGCCTCTTTTTGTAACCAGCTGATTTATGCCCCTTGCAATTTCATGTGGTCCTTTACTTCAGTAGTATTTGTTCTGAGCAAAGTTTTAAGAACCTGCTTCCATTTTAATAATTTCTTTTGATTTCCTGATATTTAACCCCTTTTCTTTCTCCTTAAAAAAAAGGAAAAGAAAAAGCATTGGAAAGCTTGGCAGCCACTAAGCAACATTTCTGAAAGAGACAACAGAAGTCTGAACATTTGCAGAGTTATCCAAAGAGGACAAGGCTAAATAATTTTGTCCCTGTGCTTCCCACATACTAAACTTAAACAGTTATAGATGGAAGATAAGTACATGACAGATAAAGTACAACACAACTCTCCAGCCATATTCACCGGTAAGGGGGACTTTACATTCCTGGTCCTGCCTGATGTAAGGTAACTGCAGGTGTTAGGAAAGGTGCATGTAGTTTTTTCACAGAGGAAGGAATGTCCCTCTAAATCATTTTCTGTGCCTTCAGCTCTCACCTATTTAGCAACAGCTGCACATAGCTTCTCTCAGGATAAGAGCAGCAGGACAAAAAGGGAATTGCATACCTGGGGGGAAAGCATATATGAAATTAAAAAGTCAATAGCAATTAGAAATACTTTGAATTTCCCCAAAGGATATCTTATATCCAAAGAGATGAAACATCACTTGGAAAAAAAATGACTAAAATGGCTCTTTATTTCACCAGTTAAGAGAATGATTTTTCTAATATTTTAATCTTGAAGCAACGTCTGGACAGAAACACAAGTAATCACAGGCACTTTATTCCTGAATCTTTTTTATTATTATTACTATTTTTTATTCCCGAATCTTTTTAAACAAACATTGACTTTAATGGCTTTACTCAGCTTTAATTTTAAAGCACAGATTAAGAAAACTGCAAGACAGGTATCTCCTTATTTGAAATAGTTTTGTAAGTCAAGAAAGCTCCTCAGCTTTTTGGCAACCGCAGTTTTACAGGTAAGTGTGTTATTCATAATTATTGCTAATCACAACAGTTGCAGTATCTCTGGAACACTCTGTTGGTGACACTATTTAATATGACACTTTCACAGCTAACAACTCAATACTCGTTATTGAAGTAATATTACTTTTAAGTGAATTACGAAAATTATCTACCTTTTTTACTTGGATATACGGTAGGCATTTTTTATGTAGAAGGGTTGTATTTTCCCCCACAATGGGAGAAATTTTGTATATCCTAAAGAATCTAAAATAGCATTTGACCGTAAGACAGTATCAAGGGGATCACAGGATTATTTATGCAATAAAGTAAATACAGCTACTCATATCAGTCATCCTTGACAGAACAGCTAAAGCCTGTAGCCAAAACACAGGATGCTGATGTCTGATAAACACCCGTTTGTCAGGAAATGTTCTCCTTTATACACCATACCACCTGGAAACCACCTGGAAACAAGGGGAGGCATAAACACCTTGCTGCTGGTAACAAATACATTTCAGTTGCTCATGCTATAGCACATCTGTGCTGCACAGGTCCACCTATATCTAACATACGTTGACTTCGGTAAGGAGACTGGATTTTCTCTGCGCTGAGTCGGTGGGATAACACCTTAGAGAGGAGAGACATTTTCATTCTCTAGGAAGGATGGTGTGATCCCTGCTAGCGTCATGTCTGTGGTAGCAGATAAATGTAGAGCTTCACAGGCTAAAGCAGCAGGCGGGCAGCGGGCTGTGCTGTCCAGAAAGGACCTGGTGAAAGGGAAAAAAAATCCAGCTAAAAAAAAGAATACTTCAAAAACACTCAAAAGCACAAAACACGCAGGACGCACATTATTCATGTTGATGGGAAAAGGAGTGTTTCTAAGGGTTTTTGAATACACGACGTGCTGATGATGTAGGTGGGGAGCACTTTGGAGTGTCGGATCACGGACAGGTAACGTGACCTGGCTGAACCCCCTGGCCATGACAGCACTTGTGTCCAGCGCTCACGGCCCTGGTTTTGGCAGCGTGCTTCTCTATCTGCACGGACAACACATACAGAACGCGGTGACCGTTTGGGTGGAACAAGCAGCATGAATGCGTGACAAAACATCTTAGTGTTAATTCGTTTTGTAAATGGAAAAGATAAAAACCCATGGGCCTACGCAGTCACAGCCTCTGTGCTTTGTGTACCCAGGCTCGCCTCCACCGAGAGCAGTTCGGGCTGCTGTCGGTGGGTTTCCTAGCAGGAACGCACACCCTGGTCCTCTGAGATAACACAATCCCTGGGCAGCAGACACGAGGCAGGCTGGCAGGCATGCGAACACAGCGCTCCTTTGTGATGGAAACTACAGAAGCAAAAGGCTTAAGGGGACCTCAAGAAATAATCTGAGACCACTCTCCTGATCCCTCGGCACGATTAGCTGTCGCTGTGTTGCTCCTGACAGATGTTTGCTTAACCTGCTCCTACAGACCACCCACGTGCCAGAGTTTCAGAGCAATTTATTCCAGTGCTGTCTTAGTTAGAAACAATACTGCTCAGGCTGTTGTTCACTATGGACAGGCTGGTCTTTCTGTAATTGCTTTTGGTGTATTTGTGCATCATCGTACTCCTTCTCAGTCTCCTCTCCTCCTGGCTAACCAGCCCCGAATTACCCTACCCGCAGGCTGGATCAGAGAGATCTCAGGTCTCTTTTGCTGAGGTCCTCTGTCTGTCTGTCCGTCCCTTTCTTCATGCCCCATCTTCCTCAGGGTACACACTAGACCATAGTCTTAAAACCGGACAGGAGACAAGGCTGACTTCATATGTTTTTCAAATTACATTTTCATTCAGAAATGGATCTAAATGTTGCTTATTTAAAAATAAACAAGTTACTTATGAACATGACAGGGTTTCTTCTGAGCACCAAGAATGGTCATCTTGCACATGTATTTTCCTTCCCCAGCTCCCACAGGGGATGGGTCAGCTTTAATTTCTGCCCCGGATTCTGTCTGACCCCTCTAAAGCAGGGGAATGCATTTAGGTGCTTCTGTACACAGGAGAACATGGGCTGACCGGATATTTGCTGAGTTAACAAGGCCCAGGCCATAATATTGCATGACAGAACAGCCTGATCCCTGTCAAAGTATAGTGAGCTCCCTATGGACAGTAATTGAGGATTTTGCTCCCACTATTTTTAAAAGGAAAACTGAGATGGAAGATCAGGATCTTAACTCCTCTTCACTCACTCATGACTGACTCATACTCACATGAGTTTTCTCCATTCTTATTGCATTTTATCTTAAAATAGCTCTCCACCCTCCCTGACGCTAATTGCTTGGACATGGTTTTTCAGAACATTAATATCCCTTTGTCCCATTTTTGCTAAAGAAACTGAGATATCTGAGGAGTTTTTCAGCCCACAGTGTCCTAATGATGCGCCTTCTGCTGCACACCATCTGCCAGGACGTGCTAGCTGAGACACTAGCATAGCTTTGCCCCCTCTGTCTTGAGTGTCCAAAGCTGATTCTGACAGCTGATGCCAGAAAGTAAAAGTAACCATCATGATTGCAAGCACAAGCTCATGACTGTATCCTATCGCCAAAGAAAATCTGAAATCCCTTTTCTGATTAATCACTTAAAGAAAGAAACTGTGGAGGTTTTATTTGGGGATTTACATTGTAAGAATTAAATTAAATTTCAGAAAACCACAAGCAATCCCACTAGCCTTTTTAAGGAAAAGCTTCTCTTGCAAGCCATTCTCCTCCTGAATGCCAAATAATCAGCTTAGCTGATCATCTCTTGATAATTCTTCACGGCCCCTAGGCTGTACATTCCTGATATTATGAGGAACATAAATAAGGGGAAGAGTTTTCTGAGACAAATATATTTCAGAGACAAATATATTAAAAGGAATGACAAAGGTGTTTTTTTCATTTTTTGGGGTCAGAAAATTTTACATTTACACTAATGTAAACAATTACTGAAAAAAATATTTTTTTTAGCTTTGAAAAAAAAGAGAAAGTTATAAAATTATTGTTCCTACATGAAGATAAAGCACAAAGGATCACAAAACACAAAACAATCAATTACTTGAAGATTTCTAGCAACTTTTTTTGTAGGCTTTTGTTAAAGATAACCACTTCTGAAAAAATGCATTTTTAGATGTCTCGAATAAAGTTGTTAAGATTGGAAATAGTTGCAAAAACAAGAAAAGCAGAGCAACACTTCTTTGGCATGACTTTATTATTTTTACAGTAGCGTGCTGTATAAATATCATTTATTTAGTTACCATTAAATCAAAACATCTCTGAATTAAATTTCTGGCACTAATCACTTCCTGGATCCCTCCTTTACTAAGGTGTGTTCCTTATTTTTCAGACTGTCCCTCCTTGACTTCAAAGATACAAGGGGCATCTATTCATGCAATGGACTACTAATGAACCACTTAGGAGACCTTAATCAAGCTCTTGGGTGAGATACCACCTGGAAAGCTCAACAGGTAATCTCTGAGCAGGACAACTTCAAAATTAGAGTTAATAATTAACTGTACATACCGTGCTGCTGAGAAAGAAAAGAACAGGATAAGGCAGATGGCAGCAACCGACCCTAATCCAACGGCGGTCATGTATCGTGCAGTGGGCGATAAATCTGAAAGGAAAATATTGAACTGTTTAAGTGAACAAACGGTGTGGTTTCAGTGTGCGGATTTACTAGCTGAATCTGCTCCAAGCTAAATAATTCTAAAAAAACTCACAGGTTAAGGTGACTGCTCCATCAGGCAGTAATGGATCTGACTATTCAGTAGCCATCAGCCAACTAACAGCTATGATTAAATGGTGTATTTCTCAGAAATGATTACATTTTGTCATCCCTCACCTTTCCTGTTTATTTCTTCCTTTTAATTTCTGATACTCAGTGTCAACATTTTCTCCCTTTCCCACTGGCAATTTCCATGCCAGTTACATGTCAAGGTGGTCTCTGGTGGCAGAAAATCCTACTTAAACAGCTTAATGATTTTCTTTCAACATCTTTGCAATTCATGTACTGTTTTTCCCATTTACTTTTTTTCCTCAGAAAAAAAAAAAAAACATACACCTGATCTAACAGTATTACCCAAGCCCTCCATGCCAGAAGCCACCCAGCTCTGAGCGGAAGGCTTATACTAATTTAAGGAGGACAACACCAGAATTATTAAGAAGAACCTGTGAAGGGAGCCTGAGCAAACAAAACTTGATCCCTCTTGATCCTTCATCATGTTTTCAGGTGAAAGATACTCCTTTTTGGATCCTTTCTGGATCTGGAAAGAAATCCTTTCTGGATTTCCCACAGACATCTAGGCCACTGGATCTTATTCCTGCAATATTCCACACTTTTGCTTCCTGTTAACTCTAGCACATATAAGTACTTGATGCTTCAGTAAAGGTTTAAGTTATTGCAAAAAGCAAATTCCTTATTCAGTGAAGCTACTGCATACATCAATGAAGAGAACCCAATGCTGAGCCATGAGGGAAGCGATCTCCGTTATACAAGTGGATGTCCTTTTTTGGCTCATGTGAAGGCACAGGTATAAGAAGCAGGCCCGGATTTACCCATAGCACTTTCAACAGCTGGGCTGAAGCACAAAAACACATATGACAATAATAATAAAGCAAAAAGAAGAACTTTAGAAGTTTGCCCAACTCTGCTGGTGTAGCAAGGTTTGTATCGATGTGGCACTTCCTCTACTTCACGGGAAACCTTGCAAAAGAAAAAAAAATCAATTTTTTGAAGGGGAATCTCACGAGAGAATCTGTTTGTCCAGGTTTTGGAAAAAATTAAACTAAAAGACAGTTGCCATACTTAAATTAAAGATGTCTAGAACAGGCATCAGTCCTCCTAAAAACTACAGAAATGCCTTCCCCACACATTGCAGAATATGTTTGCTGGAAAATCCTCTAATTAATTCTCCTCAGTCAACCATCAATGACACAAGGAAGCACACTTTTAAGTGTACCTCTGACTTTATACAACAACAATTTATCCAGCAATGTGAAGTGCTGTCTGAAAGGCATCTGAAACAGTGCAGCTGGCTTTAGACCTGATTTATAGACCTGTCCTTCACACAAGTGGAATTAAGTGGAATACTCCTTAAAGGATTCAGTGAGCCAAAAATACTCTCAGCCTCTCCAACTGAGCAAGTCTCCTCAAGCCAAGACCACCTTTTGCCTAGAAGTGTCTTCAATACCTACGCACAAGAAAAGGCAAAGGCCTGTCCTGTCCCACTCTCCTCTTGCAAAGCCCATCTTTTCACTTTTTCACCCCCAATATATACATATGGCAATCTCTCACAGCATCTCACAGCATATATATATCACAATCTCAGTGCTGGCAAAAGAGAAACTCAGCAGAGGACAGTTTTCTGTCCTTCCACCACTATTTTACAGCTCTTGCCATGCTGGACCAGCAAAACAGACCTCAAATTTACTGAAGCTTAGCTGAATTTCTCATAAAAACAAGCTGCTGAGATGATATTCTAAATAGAGCAGCAAATAAACCACGTTGTGTGAGTAAACAACTAGAAATAAACATACAGTTGTCCTGGCAGATCAGTAACACCACCAATCAGATGTGGATTTTCTAAGTAGCAGAGGAGATTCACCACAAACATACAAAAGTATATTTATCTCTTTCAAAAACATTATCTCACTCCTAGTGCCACATTTCCTAACACATTTCCACATCTGGTCTTTCAACCCCAAACAGACTCTAGAGGTGCACTCTCAGGGTGCGCTATTTTTGTTAAGAGAGGCTAAATGTTTGCCTTTTCCTGTACTATGATGAAATAGGTAAAGATGGTTCCTCTTAATACAGAAGAAAGGATTTTTTTTCTCTTTCTTTTTTTTTTTTTTCAAAACAAGCTTCTAAAACTATATTTATCTTTTTTGTTTCAAATCTTGGTCACAAAACCAGTGTTGTAAACATGAAGCCCAAAACGTTTCTCCTCTAAATACTGAAGTGCACAGCAAAATTTCTGCTTTACAATCCTCAAAGTGAACCAACTACCAATAGTGAATGAAAGAATAGCCACAGCAATTATTAATTTTATGCTGGGATGCTGCCAACCCAAGCTTCGATTTCTGCTTTCTCATTGAAGAAAAAAAAAATGCACTTACTTTTAATTTGTGCCCAAACAACACAGGACTGTGTTCTCACCTAAAAATGAAAATAATTAAAAAAAAAATCAGTTTCAGAATAGAAAAAAATTACTATCATTTACAACCTCACCAAATAGGCAGCTGCCAAACATTTAATTGTGTTATTATTGAGAGTGATTCTTTCCTCTCTACGTCCAGTAACAGCTCCTAGATTCTCTGAAATGATTATAAATTGTAAAGATACGATGGCTTTGACAGAAGCATAGCTCTACTCTTTTCTTCCTTTCTTTGTATTACCTATGCATGTAAGTGACACAAAATACAACATCTTTGAAGTTGTATGGTCAAAAAAATCAGTACTTATGAAATGCTAAGGCTGAATGTACTGTATTCTTGTGTAGCATGCATATGCTAAAACACAGTACTTAATTACATGGTTTTCATATACTACATTACAGTATTTTCGTGATGTTTAGTGTCTGTTAATTTTAAAGTCTGCAGAACTTCATGTTCACAGCATCTAAAGAAATATTCATCAAAACTCTTCCTTTAAAGCGTTTAACAGGTTTGTTTTTCCACAAGTCTTGGCATCTGCATACTCTTTCTCCCCTTTTGTCTCATAAAACATAAAAACACATGCGTGTGCCTGTTCTATTTTAAATTCTATTGTCTCTTGTATAATTACTGGGAAGTTTATTCTCAGAGTGCTTCTGTATAGATTTTCCTGCTAAATGACTTCCACAGACTTTCTCAGAATACATGCAGGGCATTGCTCATGAGGGCTTCTGGCAAAATATATTATGTTGCTCAGGATAATGGCATATTTTCATGAAATCAAAGACTTAAGGTATGAAGCATTTGCATAACAGACCGAAACAACATTTGTATGCTTATTCTTCCTTCTGTGTGCCTGCATGCCTAACCCTGAAAACTCAGTGTTTCCAAAAACAGACTTTCATATTAATTTTTCTAGCTATTTAAAAACAGAAAACACTGGAAAAGGGAATGCCTAATAGGATAGCAAGAAAAAAGAATAAGGTGTGGATTTAAAAATTCTGCCAAATGCCACAACGTAGCAGTAACCTGCTTAAGTGTCATCATTTTGGAACAGCGACCTCCTTGGCACACTCTGGTTTGCAATACATCAGTCCTCCCCTACCTAGGAAATAAGTTAATAGACTTCCCAGGAATCTCAGAAACAAAATACACTGACCTGCACTTGATACCAAATTTATAACACTCTTCCTTTGATGAATTACCAGCTGGTAACACAGGCAAACCCCCAGCCTTCTCAGAAAGTTATCAGTCAGATTGCTCCTGCAAATATTCAAGTACCCTTTGTACATGACTAATTTTCTAACAAGCTCTTGGCTTATTTACTAAATATACCAAATGTCACCAAAAAATCAAACAGAATAAAATACTAAAATTATCTCCACTTTTTATAGACCTGAAGTATTCATACATACTTCTGTTATGTGCATATGCTGAAAATCTGATGCCAACACTGAAGTTGCACGAAGTTGTGACAAATAAATTAATCTCAAATCACTTTTAACTGCTGCTACATTTCTTAATTATCACCATTCACTTTCAGGACAAATTAAAAAGCAATTAAAAAACCAGATGTTGAAATAGTTGTTATCAAATAAAAATTCAGCTACTTAAGTAAACAGAGTTTCAGAAACTCTGAAGATCCAACAATCCTCAATTTAGAATTCTCAATTTTTGGAATTTCTTAATACTAACACTTGCACAAAATATATCAGCAAAAGAACTGAAGATAAACCAGCAGGTTTGTGCCATAGATTTAAGTCCCATTTCAAAGAAACAAAATGAAGAATCAGAGTTGTCTGGTCTTTGCAAATCCAGTAAATATATTTATATAACATAAGGCAACTGCATCTTCTTCTTCTAGTAAGAAAAACATAAAGGAAGGTGTATATTAAGGACTTGGTGCATTCTAAATATAAGAAATTGAACTGTCACTTTTATGAGTAACATATATTCCATTAAATCAGTGGCTGGTTTGGAAAATATACCTGGCAACTTTATTATCTTCATGAAAGAGTAGAAAAATACAACTCAGTAACAGCTTAACAGGCATCTGAACAGATGCATAAGCAATCTGTACTGTTCAGTGCTAGAAAACTCTCAAGACAAACGACAAAGTAAAATGTTTCCTCCTATTATAAAATGCTGAAGAGAAAGAGCTAGGGAAACCAACGTGTAAAATCTCAAGAGACACAAACCAAATTGAAAGAAGTGCTCAGGAAAGCTTAACAAGGGTAAACTTGTTATATACTTGGCTCATACAACAATCCTGCTCCACAGAGCCAATTCTGCTGAAAAATACATAGGCCTGACTCCAAATTCCAGGTTATTTTGGGATAACAAGACTATTTAGGAGTTGAGTGCCCTTCATCACCATTTTTCTGCTCATTCCTTCAGAGTATTAGCTTGAAATTAGTGACAGATGACAGGTTTATACGAGGATCAGGAACCATCTTATTTGTTCCATTAAAAACTTAAAAGTAGATGCCACATAAAAAGTACGAAGCACACATATTAATAGATACCAGTACAGAAATGACATATATTTACTTGATCTGTACTTCATTTATTTTGGTCTGAGGCAGAATGATGGTTCTTATTAGAAGTTGTTTAAATCTACTGAGGTTTGGGCATGGGAACTACAACTGGCCCACAGATGGGTATCTGCTCTGCCACATTGCTCTGTGCTTACACATACCACCTTTAACCCAAAACATTTTTTCTCTTTGCAGGATGCACTGTCTGAGTGATGTTTTGTTTTGTTTTTCTTACATTGGATATTCAGGACAAATACAGCCTTGAAAACACAGTCACCTGACTCACTTAGGAAAAACTAAATGCTGCCGAAATGTCTACTATCCGTAATATATCAGCTGTAGGTCAGTGAGATGGAAAATGACAGAAAACGAGTGGCATAATGACACCCTGCAAGGAAACACACCGAAGCACTGAACAGCTGAGAGAAATGCACATTTTAGAAGCTTTGTATCTGATTAAAATATATATTTAATTTAAAATGCCAAAAATTTATGCCAGTAGTATGTCTTCCAGCCAGTTCACTTCTCCAAGGGAAATGCAGATAATATTCACGGCTACTTGAAATGTAACACGCGTGATAAAATATGTATTTACTTGGTTACTTGGAGAAGTACAATACTTGGCTCCAGAGCATTAAACTCAAAAATGAGAGAATTCTTCATTGGTTGGTAGCAATTTCAGATTTCTCAGTACAAATCTCCTTCACTAAGTTCTGTCTTAAAGACACATCTTCAGTTAATGACAGAAGAGATGACCCTTCATCTTTAATTCTTTCCATTGTTTACCTTTTGGCAACCAGAATTACTTCAACATTACAATGACCTGAATATCTGTAAAGAATTACAATAGTTATTTAAAGACACTTCAGATTTATTCTCATTCTGTCAATTTACAGATATTTTCAACATCATAAAAATTTAACACAGAGCTAAAATTCTTCCCTTTCCACAGTTACATTTCTTTCCACAGGTATAAAGGAAAATTTTGAAAACATCCATTACCTTATTCCACTCGCTTATTATTCTCAAAAAAACAGAATACTCTTTTCCCAACTTTAAAGGAGCATTATAAAACTTTCCGTAGTAATGTCTGTCTCCAAGAGCGATTGACATGTTATCAGCAACATCTTTGGCTCGAAATTCAGCTGCCACATATCCCTCAGAGTCAGTGGTGTTGCTGAAGAAAGTTGCAGCAGCAAACGAATCACAAATAAAAGTGTTCTGCAAACCCAGGGGAAGCACAATCACTTGATAAAAACTAGAGTAAAACAAAAAAGTAACTTTAGCCCTCAGTTCAATGTACTAAGCATCAGACTTTCATTACATTTCCACTTTCTTTTTTCCCCCTTAGACTCTTAGCTGTTTTTAACCATCAATGTCCAATATGACCTTTTCTTACAGAAGAATATTTCTCTCAGAGTGTGTTCAACGACATTTTGTACAAAGAGTCAGGCATGCACAATTTAGACCGGTTCCACTTATCATATGCACATTAATTTTAAGTGTTACTGTATGTTTACTCAATTTCTACTGGATGCCTGCTGCTCTCATCTGATGTATAAGGTCATTGACAAAGCAGAACAGCCCTCTAAGAGCTACTGCTCAGAATCTCCAAGCAGCGCAAGTCGTCTTCTATTTAAACGAGAGGATCCACTTTCTAAAAGATTCATTAAATTTCTCCTCAAACCTCTCAAAAAAAAGTTTAGCCTATGATACTCTATCACAGAAGAGTAATTCTCAGAGCTTTTATATCAGCAATTTGTTCATATATTACTAGCTTTTAAGTATTGCTGCTTTAGTGAGTTGCAATCACCATTTCCCTCCTTTCACAAGAAGTACTTACTATGATGTAAATCTATCTCTCCCCAAAAATATATATCTTGGCAGTAATGTAATAACATGAACATAGTATTTTAGAATATGCAGAAAAAAATAGGCTTTGCTATTAACTTCCTCTATCTACTCTAAAATGATTCTATTGGATGCACAAATTCATTGGAAAACAAAAATTACACAGGTAGAACTGCTCTTGGACACATTAATAAAAATACAGTGTGACTTCACTGTGGCTAAAGGAAAAAAACAGCAAAACCTCAGAAGGATTAAGGACAGAATTTTAGTCCAGAAAGTGGGGAACAGTCTGTAGCCAAATACTACCCTGCTAAGGGAGGCAAAACTGTGAGTCATAGCTCAGATTTATCCCACTGCTAAGAAAAAAATAACCTCACCCAAACAAAAAGCTCCTGTATATGAATAACATAAATCTGCGGAATGCTTTTTGAAAGGATGAGGAATGTGCACGGACAAACCTGATGGGGCCGTTCCGATCATCTGCCTTCCGGAGTCGGAGCAAGGGCACAGAATCTTTTGCTGCCACAAACTCTACATCTGGGAGCGGAGGATCTAAAAGGTAAACAAATATGACAATTTCAGAGAGGCTTTAGAACTACTTGAAGAATGAAAGTTCCTAACTTTTTTTTTCCCCCTAAACGTCCTCTATTAATAGAACCTTAAATCCCAAAGGCTCAAGTCTGTATTTAGTGTAGGGAACCTGATTTAAAAAAAAGAAAGACA
>JAWLRI010000168.1:673978-705433 GCA_034781795.1 Crypturellus tataupa | reverse complement strand
GGAAGGAAGGAAGGAAGGAAGGAAGGAAGGAAGGAAGGAAGGAAGGAAGGAAGGAAGAAAGGAAGAAAGGAAGAAAGGAAGAAAGAAAGAAAGAAAGAAAGAAAGAGAAAGAAAGAAAGAAAGGAAGGAAGGAAAGAAAGAAAGAAAGATAAGGAAAAAAGGGAAAAAGAGAGAAAGAGAGACAAAAATCACAGGGCAAACATGAACATGACAGCATGCCAAACCCAATTCAAATACTGTGCTACATTTGCTACTTGAGAAAAATAGAAATATCCATAAATGATGACAGACTGTAAAGAAATGAGATATGAAAGACTTGTGGGAAGAAGTCATACTATTTATTAGAGTAACCAAAATGGTGGGGGTGGGGGAAGTCGAACCTCTGAGCACAAAGCCCACTACATAAAAGAAAATGAATAAAAGAGAATTTATTAAGGCCCAAAACACTTTTAACATGGACTTCCTTAGGTACTGCTCATAGTCAGCTAGTAATAGCCAGTCTCTTAAATTGGATTGGACTGGGATACAGAGCTCTAATTTGTCCCAGTGGTAATATGCATTCAGGACGAAAAACACGCGAACCCTTCTGCCCCCAGTTTAACAGCAACACACTGACAGAGTCAGGCTATGGTAATAGAAATTACCACCAGCAGCCTTGAAGTAGAACTGAAAGAGCTTCGGTGTGCCTGAGAAGGAAGCTGCTTCCCCACAAGCCTGAAAGAACTAGCACAACTATTTACAGGTAGAACTAGGCTTGAAACTGCCCTACCAAGCTGCTGCCAGCATATGGGACTCCACAGCACCTAACGCAGCGCTCGTGTGTTGGAAATGAAGGTTTCAGAACAGTGTTAGAAAGAATAACCAAAGCCATGAAGAGAAAGAAAAACAAAAGTCATGCAAACTTGCCAAAGCCACACCAAGGAAATCCTTGCTGAGATGCATGGATTTTTCAAACATGGATTTTCAGCAGAAATTAGGCAGCTGCATAACATGCTGCCATATAGAAAATCATTTGTTCAGACATGGAATATCAGCATTGGTAGAAAAACAGTGAAGTGGCTAAAGAGCTGGTAAACAGAGAGCTAGCAATACACATCATCTTGGAAGTAGATATACTGACTGCAGGAAGGTTATTAGAGATGTTCCTCCAAGACTAAACAAAATCAGTGCTACGATCAGTGTTTTCTCTAATGATCATGGCACAAATTCCAGGTGTGTGCAGATGAATTTCATTGCTCACTGTTAGACATAGTGTCAAACAAATTTCTATGGGGATGTTACATAAAGAACCTGAGTGACTGTAAAGAGGCCCCATTCTGGTAAAAAGAAGATGAAATTCAGTAGTAGAAAATGGTGAAGGTAGCGGGTAGTAAGAGGGATATGACAATCACCAAAGTAGCAACAGATAAAAAGGAAAAGCAATTCTAAAAGGCGTAACAAAGGGATTTCGGTGATGGAATAGTACCAACACAACTACAGAAATTCTGGGTGCAACCATTTCACAACTGCAGGAACAACTTAAGCATAGCATGCACAATGTAAATATAGCAGGGCATATATACACAACCAAAGGAAAACAGGACTCCACCTTCCCTGTGGTAACAACATCCTTAAGAGGTCATCCTCTTGAAAGCCCACTGAGCCAAATGAATTCGGATAGGTTAACTTCAAAACGAAACTACCAACAGAGAAAGCCAGCTTGAAAATGTTCCACATTTAAATAAGAACAAGATTTGCATCCAGCAAGGCCAAAATGTTCTACGATAGCTTTTAGCTATTAGAAGACAGAGCAAAAATAATCTAAAATAGAATTTCATGATACCCTGAAGCATTCAGTGTGGCTACCAGCAAGAACAGGAAACGGTCTTTACCAAAGGAAGGTCTTCTCAATCTTTTTAGGCATATAAATAGCTTAATATTTATAAACAACATTTCTAACTAATGTGGTTAGCCTGAACAATATGTGAAAGACAAACTTTTCTCCTTTCGCACCTATCAAATTAAGCAAATGTAACTTAAGACATGAAAATTTCCCCTAACTTCAAGGCTTTGCCAGTGGGCACCCAGATAGGAAGATACATTCCACCAGGACAGATTTAAGTGGTACCTCTCTCACATCTTTGTTTCCTTTGGTGTCCAGTACCACCAGGAGATGCTTTGTTTTCCTTGGGAGGCTTCCAATTCCCAAGAAAGCTAAGGAATTTCTTCTCAAATCTCAATCAGAATGTGTAAAAAATGCAATGGTTTTGCATTACTTTTCAGGTTAGTAGTGCGAGAAGAGGCAATAGGACTGTTGGCATAGTTTGTAACAGAGATTTTTGTTTGTAAAATGTGACAGAAATGACACAAAAAATGAAAGCAAACCCCACTGTCAGTACTAATAAGTAAGCTGAAGGAAGTAAAATCTGCAAAGCAAGAGTGGAGTCTTTTGCCATTTTTAACTGCCAATAAGAAATACAAATATTAAAAAACATTAAGCACATGTAAAACTCCCTGCCTGTGTTAATAAGAGTAAACAAATTACAACAATCCAAACTACTACTACTAATAATGATAATAATAAATTAAAGGACTGCATTTTTGCTTCAGGAATCAGGCCCTTTGAAGAAGTTCTTCCATATGCAACATATGGCAACAGGGTGCTTTTTTTAAAGAAAATCTGATATTAGGTTCTCAGCATGTCAAATTTAAAGATACGCACTGAAAAAAACAATTGGTACCATCTAGAACACACTCTAGGGGTGGGAGGGATGCTGTGGACAGGTGAAGAATCCTCACCATGTGGTCTGTGAGAAGACAGCAACATGCTCTGGCCCACCGAAGTGCCATTAGATGGTAGCCTTCGGTAAAGGTATTCCTCTAACTCTTCAGAAGAGACGAACACAAGCACCACCAAACACCCATGCTGAGGTAAACCCACTCCCTGCACTCCTCAGCACAGCAGCACTAGGTTGCGACAACCTGGACGTTTCATTGGAAAGCTCATTTTCTACAACAAGAATCCACACGCAAGAACCCATCTACACAAGAACCCACATCGACGACAAGAATCCAGGTCTCCTGTGGAGCACAAGGCCAGGCTACGGGAAAGCAGCGCGTGCCAGGAAGTGCCTGATATTGCAAAAGACACAGGAAAACAGCACATGGGCACTTCGGAGCAAAAGCCTGTCTGCTGTTCTACTGAAATCTCTCTTCTCCAAAAAGTCTAGCACGTGGGAAGCAGTCCATTATTTGTTCTTGTGAAAACGTCTCATAAAGGAAAAGTTCTGTTTCTCTAATCCTGGAAATGTATTTTTCACTCCTTGTTTTACAGACCTGATTTTTGCAGATGCTGTTTACTACTGCTGTCCAAGCACTGCACAGGCGAACTGCCACAATTTGGGCAATATCAGCACTTTTGTGACATCCCCTACTAGAAACAACAAAATATTTAATGCTTTCCTGTCATCTGACCTTACTCATGACTCTGAAGACTCTGGAACAATACTGTGTAATTCATTTTCCTTAAAATATATAAAGCAGGTAAGACAGATTGTAATGTTTCCTATACATGTTTGAGTCAAAAATGAATATATACATCTCTGTTTCTCTCTATATATGGTTATATATAGATAAAATGTGTTAAACTGAATGACATGTACCTTAATAGACACCCTTTGTTTTGTTCCAAGGTAGCCTGCTTACCTTCTTTATAATTTTGTGCTGATGTGCTGATAAGTAGTTATGGAATAAGTCATGAAGTCCCAAACCAGATAGTAACTCTTTGCAAGTTCGGGGAAGTCAAATCAAGAATGTCTCCTAAAGCCAAACTCTAAGCAAAAACAACTCTTTGCTGAAATAATGCCACCAACGTGATCTTAATTTCTTGCAAAAGTTTTTTTTCTACTTTTTTTTTTTTTTTTCCAACGAAACAGCCGTAAGTGAGAACTTTACATCCCAGCGTTTTTTTACTGAATATTAAAACAAGGAAGTCAAAAGCATTCACGTAAAATATACAAAAGAGTCATGCAGAAGTACTAAAACAGCAGATTTCTTTTTAATTGGTATTATTTAACTACTGGATTTCTAGGCGACACATAAAGCAATGGCTGTATAGAATTACCTGAATCACTTACATCAAGAGTTTTGTAAACCGAAGGACAGAGGTGATTGGAATGAGCATGATCTTGCAGATATTTATGAAAAAAAACGCCATGAGAGAAATCAGAAAAATAACTGAAAAACTTAATGAACTTAAATATAATGTATTTAAACAGACTTTGCATAAGTGCAAAGTGTATGTATTAATGTTGGTATGGAAATGTTTACAGGTCCAGCAGCTTATTTCTCCCATGCATAAAAACAATTTCATGCAAGTTTTAATCATGTCCCTTTCCCAGAAATTTGCTTCTCTGTGCTGAAGTTGCACACTGTAATGGATTGTCTATCTTGACAAGGATATGGAGTGCTGTTGCAGTATAACTGTTTTATCACCTGAGAGCCCAACCTTTCAACTTTCAGTTCCTCATTGGAAAGTAATTTGCTTTTCCTTCTCCTTTTCCAGACCTTAAAGAGGTCATTTTATCAAAGGATGATTGTAATTTTTTTCCATCATATGTTTTAGCGGAACAATAATGGATCTTTTGTTTTGTACACATGAACACAGGCCACAAACTTAAGTCAGATTTCACTACCTGATCTGTCCTGCAGTGCAGGAAAAGGACTTTAAAGAACTATACTTACTATGCAATGAAATTCAAATCACTTTCCAGGCTCAGTGCTGGTCAGAATAAGTAAAAAATGGCAATATGTGTACAATGTAAGCATAGCAATTTAAGGATATTAAAGCAAAACACATGCATTAACTCTCTTCCAATCTACCACTCTCCTGCTGCAATGAAGCCAAGCTGAGATAAAAGCCCTAATCAGTGAAGATAACATGGAGGAGTGGAAAGATGGTAGGAGATGACACATATATACCCATGCATCAAAATACACCCTGAAAGTCTGAGTTCTTTTCTACATTTCACAATCCTGGCAAAGGGCCTTGAAAACACCTTTTACAGAGTTGCACTGAAAGCATGCCGGCAGCTCAGCAAGATCTTCTCAAGCAAGTCTTTCTTGTAGAACTGCACGTGATGGAAAAAATATTATCAAAAGAAATAGACTGAAAAATGACGATTGAGGAGTTTGCCTGGTTTCTGAATTGAGAGGCAGAAAATAAAATGTGGATTTCAGGATGCTGGTATTAGAAAACTAACACCCCCCTCCACACTCCTGTGGCTCTCTGTGTGCACTGTTTCATGATGCTGGCACCAAGAGCTCCCCACTTCTGTTTTACAGAGCATGTCTCAATTCCGCACATTTTGACTATTATCCCACTGACTAAACACCCAGCTTTAACTGCATCCTTTTTTTTCACAACATTCATATGTGAATGCCATTCAAAGGACTATTCTACCTCCTTTAAGCAATGAGCTTTTACCCTATTTACCGTTTATGGTGCTGAATGTTCTCTGCTGAATGAGGTAAAGGAAGTGGGTTATTTGCATGGTTCCATTGCTTAATAAGGGAACATGTTAATTCTGTAACTGGAGCAATAGCACACAGTAAATAGCAATAAACAGGAATAAGTGAGATGACAGACTGAGCCTTTAAAATACCAGTCAGAACTCTGAATGAGGAATCTGAATCACATGAGAAAGGCTTGCTTTTAGAAACCTTGCTTGTTTGTCACCAGAACTTGCAAGTATGCCAAATCTGCAGTTTGGCATCATTCTATCACTCTGTTTATTTATTTCCTGTATCACTAACTTTATTTAAGATCATTCTTTCTCTAGCAGTTTTGTTTTTCAAACACTTGACAGCGGTTACAAAGCTCAGTCTTCTTAAATTCGTACACAAAACCAAGTAATGAAATTAACAGTGATAAGCTGTCTGAGGGTACTTCCATGAATTCCTACAAAAGGAAGGAACAGCAGAGCAACACATAACTGGAGTAACCCTCATGGAAATAATGAATGAGAAAGTACACCCAAAAGACTCTCTCCTCCCCCTTGGAAACAGACACACAAACTCTCTTCCTGCTTAAAAGACAATCTTGCTATCATCTTTTTATATCTACAGTATAATCACTGCCTAACTATCTTTCCTAATTGACTCTGTCTCCTAGCTTGAGCAGAGAGGTGCAGAGAGCTTGTCTAAAATAAGCTAAGAAGACAAAAAAGTCTGTGTGAGAAGCCTGTTATTGGAAATATGAAAGGAGTAGAATTTCAATGATCCACAAAGCATTGGGTAGACTATATTTATTATTCACAAGACGACGGGCAAAAACAACTACATGCTCAGCACAGAACTATTTTTAAAGGATGTTACTTGCCAGGAGAGAAGCAAGCTTCTGGGTCCCAAACTCTTGGGCTTTTCCTTCATAAACACCGTGGGCATAGGAATCCTCCCATTCAGGATATTTAATGTAGGAGTCGCTTTTGTAACAAGTATTTACAAAACCTCCTTTGAGAAGTAGGACTTTCACTAGCACTTACATGCAGCTTACTGTATTCTGTAGCACTCTTAAAAGTTTGCACTAATGGCCAACCCTGTTAGGAAGCCAGGTCTATTTGGTAGCATCCATTCAACTGTCTGGGACATGTCTCTTCATCCATTTAGCTGGAAGGTGTCTCTTCACGGCATCTGAAACTCCACACTTAAGACTGCTGTGAGGGCTATGCTGAAGTCAAGGAGTTTTGACACTTTACAGAATATATATGAACTCCCAGCTGGGGAAACAGACTGACTGAACGTGCATTTGTGAAGAAATGCCACATGATATTTTACACAATAAATGCTATTTTGATTAAATTAGCAGCACAGCACCTCTGTCAGTCTTGGCTTCCTTGAAGACACTAAGCTTTTAGCATATCTTGCATTTATATAACACCTTTTAGCCAGAAAATAACCAAAATCAGAAGCTACATCTCAGGCTTAGGTTGGAAGACAAATTGAGGTCATTCCACCCACCACTGAAACATACCCATCTGGTTTAAAGCATTATTTATTGCAAAATAACTGGAAAGAGAAGGAGGAAATGACAGTATGCTAAAGTTAAAATAGTTATTATATAAATTAATGCAATTTACCAAATAGAAGGAACAAAAGTCAAATGGACATTGCCAGACATTGCCAAATATTATTTAAATATTTCCCTTTTCACAGTAGAACAGCTGAAATAGCTAGAAAATGTTACTATCTGGTTTAGATTTCTATCCTCTGATGAGCTATTCACCCTGATCTCTGATGGCTTTTTCATTTTCCCTACACTTCAAACACAAAAAGATCTACTTTTTCATTTTGGCTGTCATTAAAAGAGCATAATAATGCGTGTATGTGTCACAAGTTTTGGAGGAAGATTCGTAATGATATAGCAATACCCACTTCTTATTGCTCACTGGAAGGAGTGTGCACACAGTTTTTATAATGCTGTCAATAATTTTTTATTATTGAAGCAAGAGCTATAAATCTATGATGACAAGAGCATTGTCATTTGTACCAGAAGCAGAATGGTCGGTATAGTAGGTGGTTCTTTCAAAACAGAAATGACCTAGTTTTTAGGCCAAGACCTTTCGGGGCACCGTGCACATGTATTTATTAAGCAGTAACTTAGCTGAGCAGGAAACGTGCCAGCTGCCATGTCACCAACACCACTTACACACACCTGCTGCAAAGCCCCTGCCAGAGGCTGCCTGAGCAAGTCATCTGGTGCAACCCTGCAGGTCTGGGATGTTTGACAAGATGACAGGGCTACACAGGCTACTCTGAGTACAAAACGACCTCCATCAAACAGGTCTGGGTCAACCTGTTAGTTTTACAACGCTCATGAGCATGGCAGTACATTCAGAGAATGAATTACCAAATCACTACTATTACCCAGCAAAAAACAATCCAGTTCATTGTGTATCCTAAACACACCATTAGAAGACGAAAAAGAGATATTCTGCCTTTCATGAGGCTTGAAACCTCTGGTTTATTAAAACTTCTGTATTACTAATACTTAGAAGCACCACAAATTCTAATCCCTCGTTCTTCGTGAGCAGTCAGAAGAGGATTGGTTCCACCTAGTGACTAAACATTGCAACAGGCACTCAAGAGAGCTGGGAAGGTTTCTTACCTATTCCAAATGCTTGCTAACAAAAACCCGTAGAATTGATACAGGTAGCAAAGCCCACATCACCTTCATCTTGCAGCAATAAACTAATGCAGAAAGCATAGCAACACGGGTATAGTGCAAAACCGTTCCAAACAAGAGTGAGTTAAAAATGACAGGTCATCTTTATCATAGCATTGTGGCGCAGTAAAAACATCTTGCAAAACACTCAGTCTCCTTAGGGCGACATTTTTGCGAAAATGCCTTTTAACATTTTGCACTCTGCCAGTGGGTGAGGGTACACCTGGGGTTCTTTCAACGATCTCTCTGACAGATCCTCACTGACTCTGGTGATGTCTTTTGTCCTCAATACTCATATGAAAGTAACTCATCCCCTAACAGTGCAGGGAACTGAACCTGGCTCTCTCACATACCAACCTCATGTCTTTCCCATTCCTCGCTGTGCCACAATGACACTTTGAAACACACTGACCACACTATGCCCCTCACTCTTCCTCTCCAGCTCCAAGAGCAGGATTGTTAACAGTATGAAGCCTCTAAACATGAACAATGAAAAGAGCGTGGAACGAGCTCTTTGGAAGTATTACAACACAGAGATCGACACTGTTATTTCATCTTGATTTCTTGCACCCAAAGGGTCCTTTGGTAAGTACATTAAATAAATGGCAGGACCTACCTGCAATCTGTGTTGTCATGGAAACCAGCAGTGAAAAATTCAAAGCAACCATGGAAATATTAACAGAGTAATTTGTGCCTGGCTGCAAATCTAAACAAACTTCTGGAGCTCGCTTGTACGTGGTAAGGCTGAAAGTCATTTCATGAAAAAACTCCTCCTGATACCAGCGCTGGCCTTGCACGTGAAACTGTAACCAAAAAAAAAAAAAAATCACTGCATGGAAACTGCCATGTTTTAATACATCACTTGGGTTCATTTATGCTATATAGTAAATGAGAATGAATAGAAGAAACACACAACATTGTATACAGAACACTAAGTGTTACAACTATTCTAATTCAAATATTTCCTAAATTTGACATGAAGCATAGCTCCTCTTGCTTATCAGCTCTGACACTGCTCTAACTCCCTGCTTCTCCTCCTCCTGGTCTGCTCTCTTTTCTATGAGGAACATAACTCCCATGAGTCTTGCTTGCGTGCCAATAAACACGTTCAGCATAGTGTGTCCTCACTGTGCAAAGTAATGAGACCCAAAGGTGAACGCGCATACAAACATCTGCAGCTTGGCTCTGAGGGTCAAATCAAGACATTTCATTTCAGTAAAAATCAAGAAATTTGGAGCTATGTCAAAATGTGTTCTGAATGTCAAGAATCTCCCAGAATCTGCCTACAGAAAGCTTCTATGCAAAATGACAGACATGTGTCTTTTGGTTTTGTGTAGATTTGTTTGCGATTATTTTACTGTTCCATGTCCTATGCTATCATAGAGTTATTTATTTAACATTAAGACCTCTCCTGATCACTTTCTCATTAATAAAAATAAAAATGCTTCCTATATTTAAATATCACATGCTGTTATTCCTTTTAAGTGGATCCCGTGTCTTTATACAACCCTGACAACAGCAGGTGCTCGGCGTCTGGCAGAGAGAGCTCAGGTACAAAGGTCCTTCTTGGATAGAGAAGACGGAAGCTATGCCACAGGACAGGAGAGACTCGCTTTATGGAATTGGAACAGACATTTTTGGGAATGAAAGTACGGACAATGAAGGCAAAACACAGCAAGAGTAGAACAGGGGAGAAGTACCCAAGAGGCAGAGACTACAAAAAGAGCATGGGGATTTACTTCTTTTTCAAATATTGCTATGCAAGCTTACTTCATTTTTTATTTTTATGAAAGATGTTATTAGTAGCAGGAACATAGATGACAACAGGTTTGCTCACATACATGATTGAAATAGAAAGGCAAAAAAGTCACAGATTCAGAACATGTATTATCACTTACTGAATATCTGTCTTCCACAGCAGCTCCCCTGACATTTCTCTGCCATTTCAAGCAGGTGTCATTAAAAATTAATACATTGTTGAAAGCTTCCTTTACTGCAGAGACAATAAAAAATTGAACAACTCACTACAAAAAAAACCCCACCTTCTTTAACATAATTGAATGTAAGTAGCTCAAAAAAAAATAATTTTATTTTCATTCTCTTCCGAGTAGGAGGTAGAACCTCACTGCATTCTGAGCATATCATTACAGTAAATAAAGCATAAACAGTTTTCCCCCAAGAATGGCTTTCCTGTTTGGGAAATCAAGAATTTATTTGTCCCAGATCTAGGAATGTAAGGACAGAAAGATCTAAAAGTTCAGCCCTCCTGATGGCAATAAAGTTATTACAGAATCACTTGTAGTAGCGGATTCATTTGAGGATAAATACACCTAAGAAAAAATATTTTTGGAGATTCCACAGGCAATTATTCCCCCAGAACTGTCTCATTAGAATTAGTTTGCCAGAAGCATCCATGATTAAAGTGTTTCAAAATCGTGCTCACAGAGCAGGTATGTCCCTTCTCTGCAACTGAAGAAAAGCTTTAAAACACTGTTCATCACTGCTGAAGAGGGATGTTATCTGCAGTGCTCACGCTCACGCTCTGCAATGCACAGCTCAGCGACAGACAACAGTCCCATGGGCAGGGAACCAACTACCATGGCAAGGCACGGAAAACATCAAGCGCTGTGCCACGAATGAAGCTCCTGCATCTGGTCAGGAGTGTCACTGCACCAACCCTGCCCTGATTAAAAGACAACGCCTCAAAAATGAATATAGTAAGTCTTTCCGAAGGGCAACTGCCACCACAGCTCTAGGTTCACTCATGGACTTGTCATCTGCGGTGAGCAGGAAGAAAAACATCCTTTATTACAGAAAAGGAGGGATGGTGATGGTGGTTTTATTTGAGAAGTGAGAATAATAAATGGGATAGTCTTGGAAACTCTCTTACGTTGTCTGCCAAACTCAGAACAACAAACCAGAGTAACATCTTCTACATGTCACGGTGAATACAAAACACAACTCACCTTTTGTCTGAACTGCTACGGTATCTGAGATGGTGATGTTTGCTGAAGAGATGGTAGTAATATTCACCAGATAGTTAGTGCCAGAGTCGAGTTCTAAGCAGACCTCCGGATTGTCTTCTCTTGTAGTGATGTTAAGTGTCACAACCTCCGAGAAGTTCTTCTCATCCCACCTTCGGCCCAGTATGTGAAACTATTCAGGGATTAACGAAAACAATTTTGTGGCTCTACACAATTCAAAATTCAATTAAGGCTTGAGAATTAGTGCTAATTCTAGGATTTCAATTTTTTTGGAATACATCCAGGACTCAAAAAATATGCTTGTGTCTAAATGTTTTGCTATATCGAGATGGCTTAATAAAGCAGATTCTTAGTTTCTTCTGGCTAAGAAGATTAATATCGCTTTGTATATTGCAAAACAAATAATGAGGGCCCTAAAACACTTCAAATATAAGAGATCATTAAGCACACACTTTCTCTTCTTTACAGCAGATTGATGTAAATGGCATCAGGTTGCTACTCGCTGGGGTTTTTTCTTCTGCTCTTCTCCTTGTGCTCTATAGAAGCAGCAATAAGACAGTGACAACCACCTGCAAAGGACTTCCACTGCTCAGGGCAGTGAAACAAAGAGCTGGCGTTTGTATGAGATGAAGCAACAGACCCGCGGACCTTAGCACACACGCTTATGCCTCAGTTCTCACCGTTCTGAAGTTGCTCGCTGAGACCTGAACTCAGGCACAAAAGCACAGAGCACATTGCACAGACTGATACAGACTGATGTGCAGTTTGCCAGACACCACTGGGTACCGCGGTAAGAACTCTTTTTGAGCTGCTAGCATACTTTGGAAGTTGTTTTGTTTCCCATCTAAGCGGTGCTTAATAAAAGCACTGAAATTAACAATGCACTAGTTTATAACTTGTAAGTAGGACAGGTTATTTCCCTAAGCTAACAACCAGCCTTGTAATATGTTTTCCATATTAGCTTCCCACCTCTAGGAGTTCTTCCTTCCGTGTTTGGGCTTGCTCAAAAAAGTCAAACTTTCTTGGATGCTGTCCTTGTCAAAAGAGTTCTTGACTAATATTTAGTTATTTAGATAACTAAGCAATTTATTTCTGTTTTTTTATTTAATTTTTTTTAAGGGATGTATATTTTAATATTTATTCTTATGCTTATAGGTGGCAAAAAAAGTAGTTACAAAAGTTGCGTTCAATTTCCAGGAAATAAAGTTACAAAATGTTTAAGTATAAGATCATTGAATCTCTTGAGAAAGACAGAATATTTCAATTTACCTTTCATTTCTCGTCCAATATCTGCATGTGATTTGTCATTTACTTGAAATAATTGCATGAGAGATGGGGACAGAGCATAAGTCGTGCTTTTCTGCCAAAGAAGTGAGCTCTCTTTAATGTAATTTAAATAAAAGCTTTCTTTTCCTAGTTTCAGGTAGATGCTTAAATGCTTTCTTGCAGTGGGACCCCAGCATCTGTTAAGCCCTTCAGCGGATGCTAGGGAAAGGACGTGTTTCCTTCCTCTCTCACAGTGCTACATGGAAGGTTTTAGGTAGTCTACTGGAAAGGAAAAGCCAAGAACCAATGCTGCCAGCAAACCCCCAAACAGTTCTCCATTGTTGACTCTCCAGAATTAGCCAGGACAAGGCTTCTCCCACAGTTAAATATCACATCACTTACTGCGTATGTTTTCTGCACTCCAGATCTTCCCGTTTTTCTCTGCCACTTCACACAGGTTTCATTGAATACAGACAAGTTACTGAGTAATTCCTCTTCTACGAGCAAAAAGATTAACATAGACGATCATTATTAATTCTTGGGTAAATGTTATAATGTTTGGAGTAATGTTTTATTTCTGCTTCCCTCTAAATACTTCCTTCATAAAAGACAAAACAAAGCACACAAAAGTTAGGTAGAAACTTTTCACCTAACTGTGTACTCTCCTAATCCTAAAATACAACACCAAGTGAAGCAAAATTTTTGAGCTTGTGACTGCCCAAGTTCCTAAACACAGAGCAGACATGGCACAACTATCACAAACAATGAAAACAAAATACTTTGCAAGGTTTGTACTTTAATGTATGAAAATTTTAATTCTAACGGTTTTAGGGATCTTTAAGATGTGTAAGGTGTTCACTCCATCATGCACGCATGTGCCACTCCATCATGGATACATTTCTATATATCAAAGTATACACACACGCATTTTTTCTTGCACAAGAACCTATAGCATATACTCTACTAAAGATTAAATTCTTCTGTACTGCTTGACAATCCAGATGTCATAGACTCTGACAAAAGAGATTCTGCTCTGCTTTGTATATTCCTCCTGGTCACAGTATTTTAAACCCATGCCTTGTGTAGTATCTCTGAATGGCAGCTCAAAGTCTCTCACTTAAATCTGCTTACAATATTTTCACATCACAAAAAAAAAAAAAATAAGAGCAAGAAAGAATGTTCCACGATTTCAGACACCCATTCTAGAGCCTCCTTACACTTTGGTGCCAGCATTTGGATCTCATGAGATCCAGCGGTCTACAAAGTCTTCAAATTGACTTGTGAGTAGCTCAGTCTTACGGAGGCAGAATCAATCTATTCCACATTACACTGCTGACAAAAAAGTCACGCTGGATCATGTGAAAGACCTGCCTGTAAGAAAAGAGAGGCTACAAAAAAAAGACACCTTTGAATACACACTGCAATAAAGTGCTTTAAGAAAACTCTGTGCTAGATGGGAAAAGAGCTTTTCTGAAGCTAAATGGATGTTCTGTTCGTTATTTTTCTGGTCCTGCTTTTTAACTTCTGTCAAAATTTTATGAATACTACTTATATTCATAAATACTTATATTTTATAAAATAAATAACACAATCACAATAAAAAATAGAGAAGGTACAAGATTAAAAGAATGAAACCTACAAATTTGAGCACATAGAGAGTGCAGGTGTAGCAACCAGGCACAAAGCCTTTAGCATACCTGTATTAATCTACAAAATATTTAAAGGCTGATTCATGCTGCAGAGAAAACACAGTCAGGAAGATCAGCTCATTGTTTCTTAGGCAATTCTCTCACTGCTGTCACAGACACCGAGCAGCTTTCTTTCCAGGCATCCAATAGACAGAAACCCCTCTCTCCCCAGGCTGATTTCTCAATCTCCCAGTGCCTCCTCGCCTACAAACAGGTGTGGTTAAACACGAAACTCTGTTGAAACTTCCTTTTCTGCAGAAGTAAAGAATAAAATCCAAAATAACATATATCCCCTCTAAAACAATTTCCTGACAATTGGCCATGCACACAATTAAGCACAAATTAATGTTGTAGAAATGGTAGATTCTTATTTCCATTATTCATTTTCTTCACAATAATGCCCAGAAGCTCCACACTTGTAAGATTTCTGTGCCAACATAAAGCACAAGAATATGTTCATTTGTTGTATTCTTTAAATAAAGACTTATTTTAATGAAAAGAATGGATGGGAAAAAATGACACATTAGAGCACAGCTAGAGGGAAACATTTGCATATGCATGAGATCTGAATTAAAATGCATAGCAAGAAACTGCACAACAAGAAAATCGGACACATGGAAAGATTTGTTCACAAAAAGAAAGACGCAGAGAGAAATAAAGAGCTAAAGAGAATGTTCAGGCAAGAAAAATCTTAGCATGTAAATTGGACAGGAGGAAACAAAACTGGGGGCCTTTTTTTTTTCTCTCTGTAATTCTCTATCACTCCTGCCACACTAACCCACATCGAGCCCACCATGCCCTTCACTAAAAGTCCACAGAACGGCTGGAAGGAACAAGATTTCCACCCTGGGTAGTTAGAAGTGAAGGAGATTGGAATGAAAGTAGCAACATGCACACTACAAAACAGCATCTCAATACCACAGAAATGTCCCGGGTTACAGCAAGGAGCTAATTTTTGATTTTTACTAAGAGCTTTCATTCAGACTCCCAAACAAAACAGGAATGCTCCCGATTTCCCCGTAATTTAGCACTAAGAATTACAGCTTGTGATGATAGGAGAAGGCCACTGGATGCCGGTGTTGCTCCACCAAGCTCTGAAGAAGGTTCCAGGTCACCCTCCCAATCCACCCTCCCATGCCAAGAAGAAAGGTCCCAAGAACGGGATGGGAACTGGTGGGGACTAGAGCAGCAGGGGGAAAAGGATCCCGAAATACAGCAAGGCAATTTGGGAGAGGACGGGAAAAAAAATAGCAAATCTGCCATTGCCCTGAACTGCAGAGAGAAACCTCTTACCCATGAAGTATTTTTGAAGTTAAAAACACACACACACAAGCAGTATTTCCAAAACGGAGATAATGACAGCTCCAATCTGCTACTTCATCTTCTGCAAGCAGCCAAAGACCATCCACACACGCTAGCGCACTTGTCCCTGCATATGCGCAACCCAGGGGGCAGGAAACAGGCAAGCACACGCAGTCGCCCTCTCTCGGCACGTTCTGCCTTTCCAGGGCTGTGAAGACGGCGAATGATGCGCTGCACCTATCTGAATGATCACAATGATGATCTGCTCCTAACGTGCACTGCACACACGCACCCAGAGCTGCGGCGACAGGGAGAGGAGCATCCCGAAGGGAACTTCCACTCAGTTTTGGGATATCTGTTCCACAGACAAGCTCCGTTTGTAGGTATATATGTAATCTATTTTAGAGCTGCACCCTCAGTACTTCTATCTTTTAGGGTAGCATGGCACTACTTTTAAGTGTGTTTTTGCATCTGAGTAACATCCCTGATCCTCACCTACCTAAAACTGCAGATTTGATCAGGTCTTTACTTCCTATCCCAAACTTTGCATAGAGGAAGCAGAGCTTCCATAAAAGAAGAGCAGAGCAGGAAGGGGTAGGCAAATACCTAACAATTTGCCAGATCTTTTGGACTAAAAATGTTACCAGGATGCAGCTAGGAGCAGAGTAATTCCTGGATTGAACTAGACGACAGAAATGTGAGAGATGCAACTGTGGGCACATTTACAAAGGAAAGATACGCTAATCACGTGCACATGCAACAGACTATTAGATGAGGTAGGACTAGAAATTCTCATGATCTACTCCCTGTTGGAAAGAGGTTTCTGAGGTCAGAGACTGATATTCGCTGTTGGGAATTGCCATGGTTGCCTTGCAATACCTACCCATAACACAAACTCCACCTATATTTTTCCAAGTAATTAAAGAAATTATCAGATTACTAGATGTCTGTATTTAACATATCAAATTATCCACTTACGAGAGCCTAGGCCTATGAGATCCTTTTCATCAACAGCTATAATTACCCTAACTGCTTGATTAGGTTCTCTTTTCTCCAGAATTATACAGGTTTCCAATCAGTGCCCACAAATCCGAGTTACACCTTCTCTAATAAGATCAGGACTGTTAGGCGATGAGGAAGAGATTTTTTCACAGTTTTTCACATTGTAAGCGTGATCATTTCCTCTTACATGGTTTAAAAGTGCACAGTCTGTTGTGCTTTCTCTGCAATGAGTCTTCAAGTCACTGACTCTTCAAGTCACTGACTCTTATTCCCTCCATCTCTTTACAAATCTCTGAAGCAATGTTTGTAAGAAATCACCATGTATTAGCAAGTATTTTCCATTTACTTCTTAGTCCCTTATGTATTGGTCTGTTACACATATTATCTGGGACATGGCTCAACAGCAATTAACTCATTTTCTTTCTTAGTACTTCTTTAAGGTACTCCTCATTACAATATATCATACATAGATCATGTGTGTGATACCCAAATTCCACATAACCGTCCCCCAAAATCTCTCCAGAAAGTAAGACAGGCCACTNNNNCTATGTCCCACGTAAGGGGACCACAGACTTCTACAGCTCCTACGGTACCTCATACTGCTTTGGAAGACTCTCATAACTAATCAGTAAAGCAGTTGTGCCACCAGACTCAGCAATAAAGGGCCGCAGAAGTCCACTTCTTTTGCTTATCGCCAACAGTTCCCTACCCCTGAATTTTGGCATGCTTCATGTATAATTTGGATTAAGTTTTTCAGGTAGGTCAGATGGCATTTCTTCTCCAGCTTCTTTACACATCCAGGTATTTTTCCCACCTATGTGTGGCAGTTGTGTCTACTGAGGGACACGACTTCAATTTTTACATTCAGAAGCTACTTAATAAATTTGTTTCTAAAAATATAGGGAACAGCAGTAATGGAAAATGTATTTAAACACTGTGATGCTATTCTTTAATGCAAATGTACATTTTCTTTGGATAAGAAAAATGAAACCGACTGGAATTCAACTGTTTGTCTTTCTTCAGGCACCATATTGTAGCTATCCACACCAACGGATGCTAAATAATGTCACCGAGTATCTACAACCTCCACAGAAAACAGACATACAGAAAGAAATTTTGGGGACCAGAATAATATAAAGCAGACAATCCAGCAGGTGTTGCTGGAACTAGATCTTATTGTTACAGGAAGGAGGGATCAGATACTATGGAAACCTTCCAAGGGCATTAATATCTCTCAAGCTCCACTGGGAAATTGGGAGAAGCTTGATGAACAGCATGAGGAAGCACTATGGAAACAGGATGAAAAAGAGCTGCACTAAGTAATGGGACTACTTCCCTCTAAAGTAACCATAACTTCCCTCTAAAATAACCATAACCTATTTAATCTAGGTTATTGCACCACACACTCCCCTTTTGTGCATGAAGTAACCCCTTCAAAACTTGGAATGAAATGGTGAAAACCCACCAGTTTTACAGTTATATGTTACACGTGATATCAAGAGATGGACAGTCTTGCAATTGCCTTTTTCAACACAGTTCATTTCAACTTTCCCTACACTCTCAAGAAACAAGTTCTCAAAGGTTAAATCTGAGAACTCCTCAACTAATTTTGAGAGCTCTCCTCTCTCTTGTCCCACCTCTGTGTACGTGCCCCTACCTTGCAGTCAGTTCCACACCCACCAAAGCAGAGGCAGAGACTTTAAAGCCTTCCTGAAAGCTATAGGACAAGGTTGGCAAATACCAGCACAGGAAGACAACATTAAATAATTAAAATTCTGCAGTGGACTTCCTTTCATGTTGCCTTTCTTTTTTCTTTTTTACCATATGCACATACATGTGTACATTTTACCATGTACATGTATTAGAAGGGAAACTTGATTTCAGCTTCTGTGTTAGTTTTCCCTGACATTACACTTTCAAATACTTGTATCCAAGCTCAATGAAAGGCAAAGTAACTCATTTTACAACTCTGTTTCAAAGACTGTGCAGTTCCTCTTCACATATCCAGACTCACAAACTCATATGTAGAACATGTTAAGACACAGTGGACAGTGGGTTCTTTCTTGCTCACAGGTTCTCTGAACTGTTCTAACTTCAGTGAATTGTTTACACAGACAAATCAAGTCAACAACAGACTGCAATCCAGTTAGCCTTTGCTTAAACTCACTGCTGATGGATTGATCCTATCAGTATCAGCCAGTAAAACTTTGTTAAGCAATATTTGATATTTGAAAATAACTATTATAGAATGCATTCCATACATACATACATTGTATTATATACAGCCCCACAAAGTTTTCAGTCAACATCCAATGCAAATAAAGGGAATTTCATAGGAATCACTGTCTAAGAAACAAGAAAAAGTGATTATTTGTCAAAGGAAACATGCTCAGAGATACTTTACTTCTCATTATTTTTTTATTCCATCCTGCTCAACTTTCCCTTAAGACAGCAGGGACAAAAAAAAAAGTGTTCTGTACCATTTCATAAATTATTCTAGAATACATTATTTTCTCTCATTTTAATGTGAATTACTTTTAATGTGAATACCCTTAAGATCATATTCATCTGTAAGGAATCATTACTAAAACAGAACTTCCATTTCATCCAAAAGTCTTTTGTGACCTCTAATGAGTGTTAAAAACGTAATTCTCATATTAATATCCTATTATTTATTTTTCCAATAAACTTCAACAATCCAGGCTATTTCTTTCAAGTTTTCCATCCTATTTATCCATGTTCCTGGGCATTCCAGTGTCTACAGCCCACCTTGGGCAAAGCTCCTGCTGAAATCCACAGTAATCCACAGGGTGCTCAGAACTGTGTCGCTGGCCCTGCGAAGGCCTACACACCTAGTTAACGCACACACTCTGTGACAAGTTGGCTTCAACTCAAAGACAGAATCCATGCAGATTCCTTAAATAAAATGTAGGTTGTGACCTCCAACAATTGCAGTGCCACTCTCACTAGGGCACTACGAAAGCTAAAAGAACTGTTCTTCTGCAGGCTTGTCCATGGTGAACGCTCAAGACCAAGGAGATGGGCATCAAGTCCCAACTCTTTGTGTGCAGATTTGGTTTGTAAAGTGATAGAAGTCAAAGGTACATTTACAATCCTTCTGGAAAATGTGTTGGTGTTATTAGCCAGAGGAACATCATCACCTGCAGAAGACAGCAACGCTACTTAAAAGAGATGAAGAGTCATAGTGATATCTCCTGATACCCGCTTCTAAGAGCACATTAAAAAGATGAAGAGCCTAACAGTTCAAACCACCCGTCAATTTTTTGCTGTTATTAAAATGCCATTACATCCTGTAGGTCTCCAAACCTACAGAATGAGGGCATCTTCACTTCTCAGGAGGTCATTCTTTTATGAGGTAAATCCTATTGGATTGAAATTCCAAGAACTGAGAATAGGTTCAAATAGCAACCGTGAAGAAATATTTTGTGTATTAGGGGAGAAGAGTTTTGGAGGTTCCATTGCCCTTATAGAACCCAGTCACAACAGCGGACTTCACAGGATCAGGTCCATAATAAAAGCATTGCTAAGTGCCATCTACTCGCCTGGTGATGCTCTGCTGGCTTTTAAAGTTAGAGGTTCTCAGGGCAACAACGAAACTCCTTGCATTACTGCTTTTCTATTTGAAATAAAAACTAGATCAACTGGACAGCTGGACTAGCTAGGTCTGCCATCTCACACCTGTGACATCCACTACAAATAACTGCATGATGATGCATGGTTAACATCCTTTCCTTAACTTTTCTATCCAAAGTGCTTTTCTAAAGCAGTTAATTAGAAAGGGCTTTCCTGCCTTCTATTTACCCCACCTTCAGGACAGGAACTTGAAACTGGATTAAACAACACATCCTAAATTAAGATGCTAAGGAGGGTATCATGTTGTGACATTTGCATGTTGGATGTGTTGCTTCCAGATCCTTTTACAAAGAATGTTAAAACATGTAAAACAAATGTAAAAAAAAAAATTACAAAGAATGATCCTTCTACAAAGTGTCCCTCTTGCTAGGGCTATGGAATTCTTTGTGGCTATGGCAATGCATTATGACTCATAGCAGAATTATTTTTCCAATGTACCTCTGCAGCTGGAAGTAGGTGGGTTTTGCCGGTCTGTTACCAAAAAATACCAAAAGTCAGCTCAGGATTATCAGAACAGACAAAAGGGTCTGCTCAGGATTAATACCTGTTAATGTAGTATAGTTAATCAGAATGATCCCTGTGAAGTTTATGAAGGTTGAAAGCCATTACAGATACAAAACAATACTCTAACGAAGGCAGTCACAGATTTCAAGAGCTCTGTGTTGCACAGAAAATACAGGATCCTTTTCCCTCTAAAACAGGCAACTCACTTGCACTTAAAGAACTTAATTTGCACTCGTATGAACTTAAATGTGGATGGGAAATTGTGTGGCTCTTTCCCTTATTCACTGAACACACAGGGCGCACTCCTCATACATGAGGAACCACCTTCTCTTTTGCCTCAGCAAGATCAATGTCTCTGGAATCAGCCTATACAAATAAAACTTCATCACAAATTCCACTGACAAAGGAGCCAAAGAATAAGCCAGTTCTTCGGCCCTCTGAATATGATGTTTCTGCAATCTCAGATTAAAAAAAGGAATAAAGTTATGTTTTTCATTTATGATAGTGAATGCAATTTGAGGCAATCGGACTGATATGTCCGGAATAAAATTTATTTTATTTTGTTTTATTTTATTAATTATTTTGTTTCATTTTCTTTATAGCACAGCCAATTGGAAAGACTAATCTGAAACCCCATATTTGAAGCCATTTGAAGTCAATGGATTCTAAAGCTGAAGGGAAAACAAAAATTATTCAGTAATATTTACCTTTGCATTCGTATGTAATATTTTCCCACTTCTGGTCTATTGTGCATTCTGAAAAATTCCTGTCTCCAAGGAAGTAATAACCTTCTTCACACTGATAATACACTCTGTTCCACAGTCTGGTAGAGTTGTTCCAGACCACTTCTGTGTGTGGAATCAACAAAGGTTTGCCACAGTCTATTTCTGGAAGACAGAAAAAGACACAGGATAATAAATCTAAAAATGGAAACAATCGGGGCATGTCGCAAGGGAGGGATTGTGCACTCCTGTTCATACACTTTCATGCACAGAATATCTGAAAAATCATACATGGTCCAAGAAGTGACGAGGAAAAAGAGCACCAGGAAGGTAGTATTTTATTGCCATGTTGTAGGTTTATTGTAGGTTTAATTCCAGTTTTGGAAAAAGGAGGAGCTGCTCCAGGCAAGGATAAAGAACATGTCTATGTGGAGGGAGAGGTTGAATTGATTGGTTATTCACAACTTGGTAGAAGTAATTAGAAAGCTGGGGTAATGTAATTTGAAATTTATTCATTTACCGTGTTGTTTGCAAGGGTCGCACAATAAGATTAGTGAACTGAAAGACTTAAGAGAGTAGATCTAGTCAGTCGAAGGATATTTTGGTTTAAAATGCCATCTCAATTTCACAGTGAATCTTACTCTCAAGCTAAGCCTTCAGCATTGCTTCACTTACAGGAATAAAAAAAGTAAGAGTTCAACCTTGCCTTCATTAAAGCTTATATGCAGAAAACATATCTTAAAATTGTTGTGGTTTTGTGTTAATTTTTTTTAAGTGTCCTTTTTTTAAAACATGATCAATGAGAGATCTGAAATGATTCTGAGATTCCATTCAGAAGAAATATAAAAAAGTAAAAATAAGGCACGCAGAGTCATATTTTGATAATTTACAGTAATACCTTCAAAGGAAAAGCTAATTATATACTTTGTGATGGAAAACACATCTATTGTTATCTTTATTTCAAACATCAATATGCATGAATGTATGCACATATAACATACAGAAAAAGCTTTTCTTTAGAATGACAAATTTGCATGCAGATAATGCATGCAAATTAACTTATAGAAATAGTATGTGCTGGCATACAAAAATTACTGCTCCCCAACTCAAGCTATGTTTCCACAGCCATTTGCTATACCAAAGACAGAAAGACATGCTGAATTATGTTCCTGTGTAAGTAAGCAATACTTTTATTTCTAAAAGTAGAGGTTGTTTGAAACATAACTGAAGCATATTCAAAAAATTGCTAAATTTGATACCAGTGAACACAAGGCTTGACCTAACTGAATCAACTTGATGAGATACTTATCCTCTAGTGAATAGAAACTCTGAAAATGGGAAGGTCAAGGGGAGATTACCTAGTAACAGCAGCTCAAATTCTAAGTAGTGGCTTCAGCCACAGAGTAGGTGTTGGGCTAGAAGAAAGCAGTGATTTAGACTGGATTTCCATCTCATGAAGATCCCACAGTCTGACAGGCAAAAAATGGTCAAGATGTGGTCTTTCATTGCTACAGTCTATCAACATTTAAGAATCTGCTGTAACTTAATTAACAGCACAGATAAAAGGATGTTTAGTATATGACTTTTGTTTTGTGTCTTCTAATGCTAGAGGACTGTATAAACTGAACGCCCGAAGACGGTGTCCCAGGCTTATAAATGCATGACTGCTATTCAAAGTGATGCCTGAATTGACACCTACGCTAAGCAAATCTGAAGGCAGATTTGATTTACCTTTGCATACCAAATCGGCACCATCCCACTGGCCTCTGGCACTGCAAACTGCAGTCTGATTGCCGCTTGCAATAACGTAACCATGAGCACAACTGTAAGTAACTGCACTTCCGTATGTGGTTTCATTTAAAGACGGTGGATATGTATTTATGATAGAAGGTGGAACTCCACAATCCACACCTACACAGGGAAGAAAGAGCAAAATAAATTGTTATTCAAGCAACAAAAGGAAGGAAGGCTGCTCTCCCGTGAAACTATTCTTTTCATCATTTCTACATCATCTTCTACAGTAACTAAATTCTCCTGCATATATTCTGCCACTGTGAGATTGACAGCGTGTCCTGAACTGTGGTCAAATCCTCTTCCTCACTATGGAAGGCTAAATTCTTGTCAAACCAGCTGCTAATATACTCAAAATGTCCAAGGTTTTAATTAACATTCTCCTTCTTTTTACAACATGATTAGTCACTTGATTCTAAAGCACTTTGGAGACAAAAGGATCAGACAGAGACAGACGGATATGCAGAAACTAACTTATGGAAGACAAGTAAAAAGAAAAAAAAAAGACAAAAAATGATAAATGCAAAACCACAAAAAATGTTGTAACATATAACACAAACCCTTCCCCTTAAAGCAAGAATCTACATGCTGCTCAAAACATGTTGCAATAACTAAGTTGTTCTATACACAAAAAAGACTTCAGGCTAAATCAGAATTTTCCAAATAACTTAGTAGTACAAAAAAAGCAATCTGTTTAACAGGATTTACATTTCTTAGAGTAAGCACGTACCCACCTGATTTCATAATAGCATGATAAAACAATCAAAAATTCAAGTTTAACTACAACTCTCCAGATGCATTACCTCTTCCCAGAGAACTGTGTGATTTGACACAAGAACTGTGTGATTTGAAGATATTCAAGAAAAGTTGTATTCTTTGAAGGAACATTATATATTCAGATGCTTAAATCAGGAAAAAGATGAATCTGTTCCACTTTACAGTACCTTGATTCTACCAAACTTTACCTTATTTGTTCTGTCAGTTTTATCATAAATAAAACTGTAAGTAAAATAAATTTAGAAAAAAAAATACAAATTACAAGGAAATAACACAAATGCTAATTTGGAATCTTTCTTGATTTTCCCAAAGAAGAAGCAATTACAGTTGGCTATGAATACAGGAGAAATTCTTAGGTTAGCTAAAATAACTGTCAGGGAAATTGTGAGAGTTCAAAGAATTTTTTAAAATCTTCTTTCCTAATGTAAAGAAGATATTGCCTCTCAGATTAGTTTTACAAAAAGAGAAGTTTTTATTGAAATCCAGGAACAACAACTTGCAATAAAAGAGGAAATCGTTTGTCATTTCAAATTCATCAGATGTTTGGTAAGGTTATTCTATTCCAATAATGAGATGTGCTCTAAACTCTAGGTTGGCCTATTGTTTGATTGTGAAAATCTAAAAAATCATATGCCAAAACTTCACTAAAGACATTAGTTTTAAAAATGTACTGACGATTCACAAGTGGTGCCTTCCACAAGCTTTTTTTGTGGATCTCTTGAGACTTTAGGCATATTTTTTGTTGTTGTTTTGAAATTCATCTTACTTAGTTTGAAAAGCATTACTGCAACTACCTTATTTTCCATGCCACTGTATTTAATTATTTATAAAAAACATCTGCCCGTAATTTCACCGTAAATTGTCTGGTTCTTGACCTCTTAAGAATTTTCTGATTTTCTGGTGATGTTTATTACTTTATCTTTTCCCACTGCACTGACTTAGAATCCTTACTCTTTTACACACACACAAGGTATCTATTCATTGTAAAATAATAATAAAAAAGCGGATATTCCATGTTTTGAGAAGAGGATTCTCTTCATTAACACATTATTTTAAGGATGACAATCTTTCTCTTTGTTATTATACATACTGTACACTACGTTAACTAATATTTTTGTCATTTAACTAACATATATACTCTCCAACTATTCTCAGGAACACAAAATACTGCAGAATGCATGATGACAATACCAAAGCAAATGAAAGATACTTATAAAAGACATTCAGAAATTTTCTGAAAGCGTTTCATTAGGTATAGGTGCTCTTAAATTGTGAAGGCTACCTAGCAATGAAGAGTGGCATGATGCTTCTCTTGCAACTGCAGTAAACCTTAGGAAAAAAAAACTTCACATGCTCCAGAGAAGGCTACATTTCTTTTTACCTAAAAAGTATTCCAGTGCTTCCCATGAGTTACTCCAGAAATCTTAATGTTTGGTAGGCCTCAGCTCACAAACTCAAGCACACACTGCTCTACCTGTAGAAATAAATTGAGCAGCATCCAAATTGACATTCTAGGAGCAGAAGGTGGCATAACTTTATTATATATGTACTAGGAAATCAGTGTGTTCCTGCTAAAGGTAAAAGAAATACTGATAGAAAATAGAAACTCATTGCTCACATAGTGAAGGGCATGTTATTGCCAAACAGCTTCAAATCCAAAATATCTGCAAGACATTATATTCTTTTTTTTTTTTTTCTTTTGTAATAGTCAGAACTTGTAGAAATAACCTTTCAATTGAGCAACTGGCCTACTTTCTCTCACAAATGCACTCCAGAGAATCACATAACAGTTAAGGTTGGAAGGGGCATTTAAAGACCACTTAGTCCAAACTCCCTGGTTAAGCAGAGTCCCCTGGAGCAGGTTGTCCAGGACCTTGTCCAGTGGCTTTTGAATATATTCAAAGACAAAGATTCCAAAACCTCCCTTGGAAACATGCTCCAGTGCTCAGCTGTCTTTGCTGTAAAAAAACCTTTTCCTTAGGTTCTGACGGAACTTCCTGTGTTTCCATTTGTGCCCATTGCCTGTCCTCCTCTCACCACTGAAGATTCTGCCTCCAAGCTCTTTACACCTGCCCTTCAGATAGCTGTGCACGTTGATAAGAGGTCATCCCCAGCCCATCCTGGTTCGTGGGGTTATTCCTCCCCTGGTGCAGGTTCCTCCATGAGGTTCCTCTCTGCCCATCTGTCCAGCCTGTCCAGGTCCCTCCGAAGGGCAGCACAGCCCTCCAGTGCATCAGCCACTCCTGCCAGTTCTGCATCATCTGCAAACCTACTGAGGGTGACTCTGTGCCTTCACCCAGGTCACTGATAACTGAGTAGAACACAGGCTTGAGCCCTGGGGCCACTAGCTACAGGTGTCCATTTAGACTTCGGGCCAGCGATCACAAACCTCTGAGCTCTGCTATTCAGCCACTTTTCTGTCCACCTCACTGTCTGCTCATTTAGCCTGCACTTCCTGAGCTCATCTACGAAGGATGATTCGCTCCTTTGAAATGAGGTGAGATAGGCTCTCCCTGCAACTGATTAACTAATCATCACATGAAAGAAGGCACTCAGGTTGGTTAAGCAGAATTTCCCCTTGGTGAACCCATACTGACTACTCCTGACTAGCTGTTTGTCCTTCATGTGCTTGCAAATGATGTCCAGGATGAGCTGCTCTATCATCTTTGCAGGGATCAAAGTGAGTCTGTCTGTAGTCCCCTGGGCTCCCTGCCCTTTTGGAGGACTGGGGGACACTGGCATTCTTCCAGGGGTCATATCGCTCTCCTGATCACCATGACCTTTGAGTGGTGACTGGGAATGCCCTGCGCTGACGCTGGCCACCTGCCTCCCTGGCCGTATCCTACCCGGGCCCATGGACTTCTGTGTGTGCTGTCTCCTTATGTGATCCACAACCCAAACCAACCCCACCAGGCATTTTTCCCATGCATAAACCCCCTTCATGAAGAATTTAAGATTTTAATGTATAGAAACTCCTTTCACCTTTACAGCTTAAAGTGGCAGGTTCCCAAGTTTCATTTGCAGTGCAGATAGAAAAATCCCCCTCTTCGCTGTAGAACCCTTCTTCACACCGGTAACGCACTGCGCTTCCTGGTACCAGTCCGTAGCTCCCTACAATGTAACCATGCTTCATCTCAGGAGGGGAGCCGCAGCTGATTTCTGCAAAGAGAAAAGCTGGAGTTGAAAGGGCAGATTTCACGGTACAAGCAAACAAACAAGACACACTAACATCTTAAGAAGAGCTGGGCCAGACAGTCACATCATAAAAACCGTCTACCTGGGTGAATCTGAAGCAAGCCAAACACTTGCTGTGGCCACAGTCTGATGAACACAGTGACCTAATGAATGAGTGTACATCTTTATCACCTTATTGACATGCAGCCGTTGCAATTCACAACACTGAGAACAAGACACTGGAACGTGTTGGTGCCCTGGATGTCCTGGTTTTGCTACACCAAAGTCTGAATTTTCCCTCAATGTCAGAAAAAAATTGCAGGCCCTAATGCACAGTCGTGTTTCCCCGTGCGCAGGAAAAGTGGAGCACTGCGGCTAAACTGAAATCAAACGGTCTGCCTCTCATTCCTACAGCTCACTCAACTATCCTGCACATAAATGCTACACTCCCTGCCACAGAGCCACATGACAGGGTCACTTGTCAGTCTCCACAAGTGGCACAGTCACTGCAGATACGCTTCTTACCCCACTGTGTGGAGGGGGACGGGCAGCCAGATAGGCAGGGTACCCACAATCCTGCCAAAATCGGAGTTGAGCATTTCTAGCTGGAAAAAACAGAGGCTGGAAAGAAACTGGAGGCAGTGAGCTGACAACTTGGCCTGCTACACATAACTATGTCATCTCCACGGTTTAGTGGGCTTCCGCGACTCTGCACACTCAAACCACTCCTGCAATTCTGCAGTAATCACATCCTGTGTCACCTCTGCCAACCAGACATCATTGCCACACGCTGAAGAAAACCAAAGTCAACACACAGGCCTTAGTGACTTGAGTCAGAGCAAGCACCACTCCATCATGATAGATCTGATTTTATTAGCCAACACAAACAGCATCAAAAGGCCCTCACCTTTGCACGAAACCATGTTCCCATCTGGATGAAAAAAATCTTCTCCATTTTCTAATTTATAACCATCAATACAATAACACTTGTAGCTTCCTTCTGTATTCACACATCTTGCATTGGCACCACACAGCCCAGATTCTTCACATTCATCTATATCTAGAAATTCAGAGATGCATTTCATTACTTTTTCTTTTATCATTATTAATTAAGGTAAGACTCAAACTTAAAGTGCACAGAAACATTATGTGTAGATCCTGATGGGAAATAAATGAAGCCCAGTGTTCAAACATCTTGAAGGATGAGATCCTTAGAATTCTGTAAATTTGTAAAATCTTTTACAATCGGTTCCCCTTTCACCTGACCAGTAGTTTCCAACTTACTTCCTGCCTCTCCAGCCATCCCAGAAAAGAATCCCATCTCTGCAAATATTGTAATCAGTTACAATTAATTACTGTGACAAGGAACTAACATCCACACTGAACACAAATACGACAACCAAGCAGAAAGAAGTATTATCTTATTTTCTTAGATCCAGCCACTTTAATGCAAAGATACTGCTCAAATGTAACTTTGCAGAAATAAGTAATAATAAAAAAGGAAAGAATTTAAAAATAGAACTCATTTATAATTGTTAGAACCTAGATGCCAAACAAATGTTTGCAAAATACGGCAGAAAATTCTACAATAATCAGAAAAATATTGGTGCAGTAGAAAATTAATTTCTGGATTCCTGGTTGCCAAGACTTCTTGAGACATATACCTGTACAGTTCGTTCCATCATTGGGAATAAACGTCTTGTTGTTGTTAGAGGCACGATATCCATCAAGGCAAACACAGTAAAAGCTTCCATGTGTGTTATGACACAGGGTATGGTTCCCGCACATCTTGGCAGCTCCAATCTGGCACTCATCTTTGTCTGTCAGCACAGTTAAAACAGGTCAGAGAGACTAAAAAAAAATCCTCCCCTTCTCACTCATATCCGAGTAACTAGAAATTGGAGAAAATACTTAAATAGCTGAGTACTGGAATTAAATACAAGTGAAGAACAGCCCATGCCATTAAAAGAAATATAAACCATGCCATATATATTGTGTGTTTTGGAAATACTGTCAGGAAATAACAGACCTCTTACTCTGTTTTGAGTAACTCAGCGGTATTACCCAAGAAAAGACAGTTTAGGAAAGCACAGTTTCTTGCCACTGTACAAACAGGCACCTTACCTTGGCAATGGGTTCTTCCATTCCCCACAAATCCATAGTTACAAATACAGACACTTTTTCCTTCTATTTGTTGACAAGTGGCATGAGTGTGGCAAGTAGAACAGACATCTGGAACTGATCTCTTCACGTCTGTTTTAACACAGGGACAGAATTATTTAAAGAAAAAAAACAGTGGTCTGGTATAAGGAATTACCACAGAGCTTAGAGTAGAGGTTAAAAAAACAAAAATCAAAAAACAACAGATTAAAAGCAAAAGAATAAAGTCATACCTCATCCCACCTCATTTTCAAAGTGAAAGTAAAACCACAGCCCTACCCAACAACTAAACTTGGAAAATAAAGAGAGAGAAGAAAGGACTAAGCAAAATAACTACACTCAACATCTTTCTCCTACTATCTGATAACAAATAAACCAGCTTTTCAGGACAGTAGTTGGCAAGGTATGCATGACTATATAATAAATAGCTCTACCCAATATTAATGATCTTTTCTCCAAACTCATTTTCTTTCCCTTGGTCCATCTATTTGTTTCTTAAATGCTCAATATGTTGCCATTTAGTATACATGCCATTCACAAAAATGATGTTAAGAATGCTGCCAGACTGAAAATGTCTTGTGATAAAGTCACTTTAAAAATGAATTTATCTTAGAAGTTGTAGGGCAGCATATGACACAGAATCTAATTTATTATAAGGTGAGAGATGACAAATGTATATGAAATGAGAATATGAACTTATTTCCTTATTTGTAATGATACTTTTGGTGTATTTTGCAAAGTTCTGTTTCTTTTTTGTAAGATATTTTCTTTATCTTCATAAATGCAACAGCCTTCCAAACAGTAGACCTCAGGATGAAGAGCCTGAACATAGACAACACACATGCCCTTTACACATTTTTAAACAATAACTATTTAAGCCTGCATATGAGATGATTATGTCTCATAATCTGAGGTTAATAATCTGAGATGATTATTAACCCTGATTATGTCTCAAAGGCCTAGATCAAGAATTGAATTTTTCATTTTTCCAAGACGCATAAGACAACCTTAAAGTATATGTAACAGTTCTTATGCAGGTTTCTTCACATGCCTGCATGCTATTTTGAAATACATAAATATGACCTGAAGGAAAGGGCAGTTGAAGGCTTTAGGTAGCTTTTTTAAGCACACAAATTTATGAGATTGCAGAAAAGCAAGTGCATGTATTTAGCAACTCCAGGTGCACAGTGTTTTGTTTTTTCTCCCAGTGCATTTTTCAGTTTATTTAAAAGACACTGGAAGCATCATAGATTCCCACCAATTCTCTACTGATTTACAGACTTTTTTGTGCGTATGTGCTCCCCAAAAACCCATTAGCATAAAGTGATAACCACGGCTGGAAAATTGAATTAAATACCGTAGGTAGGAGGGGGCTCCCGAAGCTTCAATCTTCCGATAAGACATGGGTGCGTCTGCCCCAGATTGCCACGGCAGGAGATAAACCGTGCATGGCCCCTGCTATCGCAGATGATGTTTTCTGACTTACTCCCTCTTGCTCATGCCCCATCCTTCCCAGCTGCACAGAAGCCAACTCAGCGATTCAACTCAACGATTCAGCCCTATCTGCCAGATCTGGTGAGCGCTGTGAGAAGCGATACCCAATTCCCACGGAGGGTGAGAAAGTGGCACGGGTCACCACCACCGCCACGGCTGAGCCACCGCCACCACCACCACAGCTGGGCAACCAACACCACTATGGCTGAGCCACCACCACCACAGCCGGGCTGCCACCACCGTTACCACGGCTGAGCTGCCACCACCACGACAGCAGGGCCACCACTACCACCATGGCTGAGCCACCACCACAACCGTGGCTTAGCGATCATCTTGGCCGGGCCACCAACACCGCCACCATGGCTGGACCACCACCACAATCATGGCTGAGCAATCATTTTGGCTGGGCCACCACCACCACCATGACTGGACCACCACCCACCACCACCTCCATGGCTGAGCCACCACCACAACCATGGCTGGACCACCATCACCACCATGGCTGGACCACCACTACAACTATGGCTGGACCACCACCACCTCCATGGCCGGGCAACCCCCACCACTGCCAGGCCAGCACCACCGTGGGCTGGACCACCAAACCAGCCCCACGCACGTGCGCGGGGCAACCCAAATGAGCTGAGGGCACCCCAAAGTGGCGCGGGGACCACCCGAAGGATGCGGGGCCGCCCCGGAGAGGCACGAGGGCAGCCTAGAGGATGAGGGGGCAGCGTCGG
>JAWLRI010000168.1:655753-669188 GCA_034781795.1 Crypturellus tataupa | reverse complement strand
GACAGTGAGGGTGACAGAGCACTGGCACAGGCTGCCCAGAGAGGTTGTGGAGTCTCCTTCTCTGGAGATCTTCAAAATCTGCTTGGACACAGTCCTGTGACACATGCTCTAGGTGACCCTGCATGTGCAGGGGGGTTGGAGTAGATGATCTCTCAAAGTACCTTTATTGCCTTAAGGATTCTATGATTCCATAACAGCAGACAAGAATTAGAGGTGGGACTGTATTTTTGGTTAGAGGAAAAGGATAGGAAAGGATTCACCTGTCCTATTAGAATTTCTCAGGCAGACGTGAACAGAGAAAAGACATAGGATTTTAGCCATGGAAAGCTCAGAAGACTCAAATATTTTGGTAGGAAATACAAAATTAGGTTTCACAATAGGGAAGTCTAAATCTGGCCTTCAGAAAACAAGCATTTCACTCAAAGCACCAATCCACATTAATGGGAATTAGCTTTTTCTCTCCAAGCATCAATGTTAAACCAGGGACCATTTACAGCATCATGTCTAGGCCTACAGCATGAGTAGGCCTAGACGTGAGCAGCCATAGAGAACATGCATGAGACTAGATTTGCTAAAGGTGAGTGACTGAAGTTACTACTGTGACTTGGCTGAGTTTTATCACAGAAAGGAGCACTGCAGTCCCCTCATCACCCGCATCCTTGGGCTACTGCTCACTACCATCAGCCTGAAATTTTCCATGTAAGAACATGGGAGTGTAAATTAACAAGATATATCACAGAAAAGCAGAAGAGCATGAAAAGTAAAACAAGCAATTAACAAGAAGGCTGAGAAAGAAAGAAGGCTACTAAAAGCAGCTCATCTTATTCAGCTCCATTATTATAATATTTTGAATTCTCTGTGCAAGTAATATCACCTTGAAGGCTATAAACTGGTGTTGCTTGAGTTTCAACTGTACTTGATGTGCAGTAGTCCTGTTAAAATTTACTTCATATAAAAAGTTTTCTTTTTTTTTTCTTTTTTAAAAAAGATGGCCATGTATGCTAAGGGAAAAAAAACAACAACAAAAATGAGACATAATTAGCTGTAAAGCTGTAAGACCAGAAAAAAACAAAGCAATGGACAAGAACACACAAAAATTTAAGAGAGTACAGATGTAATGACATTTATTGAAAGACATGCTACAACAACTAGAGTTGTTACGAGAAGAGTCTGGTATAGGTACCAAGCAATCAGTAAGTGTACTAACTTAAAAGAAACAGAATACATTGCAGTATTCACAAGTTCAAATTAACTATGCACTACACAGTTGAAAAATAGGTCTCTTTAATATTCCATCTTCTTTGCTTTATATTATAAGTCATTTCAACAGACATGGAATCTTTTTTTTCCAGTGCCACAAGCTGCTTTACAAATGAAAGCTGGTTCTGTTGTTTAGCAAAATATACACGACAATTGATGTTTTTATATATATAAAAATTTACACTTTAACACGTTCTCCCAACCTATTTTTTCCCAGGTTAAAAAAAAAAAAGTTACAAATATCTACAGCATTTTCTTGTGCTAGATTAATGAACTGAGTGATAGATGAAAATAGACTTTTATGAACAGATTGTGTAATATGAGAAAAATGTCACTAATTCATAGCTGTGCTACATGTCTTGAATACAGTACTAAAAAGCAGTCCATTAACACCGTGCCTTTATCCTGCACCATTTGGTTCACATTAAAATCTTATTTTTCACTAAGTGGTCCATTCACCATTAGTAGACTCAAATAAAGGCAACTTTGCATTTTCAAGCACTTCTTCTAAAAGAAGCTTGATAGAAAGCAAATTTTTATGCCTCAGTAAGATCAGAATAGACAGTCTTTGATTGGAACAACAAGGTGAGTTTCTAATGCAAAGATCAGTTTGGTCAGTAATCTTCAACTTGTGTTGCTGCAGTTCTGGGATAAACTTTTGCAGAAAGTGGATAACATATCCAAAACCAATGTGCTTAAAACTGACTTAGCACATAGTGGCTATATTCCCACTCATCAAATTATGCAGTTTCCAAAAAAAAAACATTTGAAGTGATGACATTAGTCTGTTAAGAACTTTCTTGATCTGCTATGGACCTTCACTTACAAAAATATTTCATTTATCACTGTCCTAAACTGGCAATCTTGATTATTCTTGAATTCCTGCGTATTGCAATATAAAGCTATCTTGTAATAAAGGCATAAGGGCTAATTAAAATTGTATAAAAACAAATGCAATTCACTGTATATATCATCAACTAGTGGGAGAACATTCACTTTTAACAATATCAATGTACAATTTCCAGAAAGAAAGGACTATTTATTATACATAAGACATTGCTAGATATGAAAAAAATACATTAAGACTGCTGAAGGCACATAAACTTTGGTCCAATTTTGTCCTTAATCCCTCTAGTAAAGCCCCAACATTTTTTTTTTTTTTAAAGTAGTTGCCCTGGCTTTAAAAAATGGCAGAACACGCTAATAATATCACAATGGTGAGCAATAGTCCACATCCTTCAAGGAAAGAGAATACAGTTTATCTGATCCCACAAGCTCCACACTGGTACAGTTCTTCCAACAATTTCTCAGTGTACAAACACAGGCTTGCCATGTAAGCTCAGAAAATGCCACAAAGGCAAATCCCTTCAGAAGGCCATCTCTGGAACATACTAATAACTAAAAGGACCCCCTTATCTGTGCAGAGAAAACACTGCGGTTGTGGAGGCCAGCAGAGAAGGTATTTAAGGCAAAATTACAAACTAACATTCCCGGAAAAAAAACGAGAGAAGCAAAAGCTTTACATTATGCAACAGATCACAAGTCATTTGAAAAGGCACTAGGGTTATTCCTGGGTTGTTAAGTGAGCCTTAGAACATTCTGAACCAAGGAGAAGATGGGGATGGAGATGACCCAGAGCTGATGTGGCCTTCCCAATACACAAACAGGTATTCAAGCAAGCAAGCACATTCAAGACCAGGTAGAGTGAATAGGGGGAAGAGGAGAATTTTGTTCACTTGTCAATAACAGAGCTAATTAAGACTTCCTTCCCCACTCCTAGATCAAAATGGGAAGAATTCTGCATTCAAGCACTTTGGGTATCTGTAGTGAGAACTGGAGCACTGAGAACATTAGTGTTTTATAGTAGAATTCCTGGTAAAACATTTCACCAGGTACCGCATAAAAATGATTTAAAGCTAAGTTAAGAATCTGTATTAAAGAAATTATGAATCTATCTTGATTCCCTTGTAAGACATTATGGAAAAGGTGGAGAAATTGCAGCTTGGGGAGCTGCAAATTAATATAACAGAATTACACATTTCATGAGAAAAAAATCTCAATAAGGGCACTTGAACATTATGACAATTGCTAAGAAATACCGTGAAATCTTCATTCTTGGATATACTCAAAACTTGACTGGGGGATTCTCCACATAACTGCTGTAAGGTTACTCCTTGGAGCAGGAGGCTGGAGTAAGAAATCAAGAGGTTTCTTTCCAACCTACATCATTGTAACAGACAGAAGAATAATCGTGCAATAAACAAGGAGTTACCATTTTTAGTTACTCAAAGAGAGTTACTGAAAGAGATAAGTCAGCCTTGACCATGGCAACTGGTCTTTTAAGGAAACACTTAAGATGTACTCCTTTTTTTTCAAACTTGTCTGCAACTTTTGACAAACAGGTATATCTCTAAGAGATGGCATCACTCAGTTGTACACAAATCTAAAGGTAAGAATAATTCAATTACAGAACTACAATAACAAGAGAATTACAAGAAAACATAGCAATACAGGATAAATGTATTACAGAACCAAAAGTACCCAGAAGATCCATCACAATGATTTTCCTTAAATTAGAAAGATATATATCTCTGCTAAGTTATACTGTAGGCCTCTACATTTCAAACTATAAACAGTTAAAAGCTAATCTTATTAATAATCTAAAATTGAAAAATTACTTCCTTCTTTAGCAGACTGACAGATGCCTTCAGTTTTTAGATTTGTTCAATAACTCCCATCTCCTGCTATGAAAATCAATAATTAAAATGCATTTGATGTGTATGCTTGTATTCCAGTATGGCATCTTACACAGACAGTAAGACAGGGATAGACATTGATCTATATGGGCCAAAAGTAATCCTCAACTTTAAGGTTGTTTTTACCTGCTTTACATTTACATTCAGATCCAACATAATTCCTCTTCTCTGTACCAGCAGTTCCCTAAAAAAATGAAAGACCACATTTTATGCTTTTCTTGCTTGAGCAAGAGGCTGGATTGTATGATCTCCAGAGGTCCCTCCACACTCCCTGTTCAGTGATTCTCCAGTCATTCTGGTTTCATGAAGCCATTTTGGATGCAGTAACAAGGGACATTCCCAGTCAGAAGGATACTTAACTACTAACAGGGTTAGACACAGGCAAGAAGTAAATATCTTGCTGAAAATAGGCCAATTTGCAAGTGAAAGAATCCATTTACTGCTGCACTTGCTAAAATCATATTAAAATGCATTTTTCTGAGAGTAATTTTTTCAGCCAGATACTAGTCTGGGAAAACTGCAATTGAGTAAATAACCTTGAAGAGGGCTGTAGGATCATGCAGAGTTAAACCACACTCCCAATTCTACTGTATTTCTATATCAAAGCAGCAGAGTTTTGAATTCAGAATATGCTGTACTAAAAAAAAATATTTCTGAAGTAGCAAGAAAAACACTACAAAAAATGGATGAGAAAACTTTCATCAAGTACACAATTTCTTTCAAGATATTTTACATAAAACTCTAAGCTATTGTATCATAAGCACATAATAAGGCACGTAATAAGAAATTAAGTAAATACAACATAAAACTCTAAGCTATTGTATCATAAGCACATAATAAGGCACGTAATAAGAAATTAAGTAAATACACAGTAATTTGATTCAACTATTACAGATTATAGTGGTACAAAAAGCCTTCAGGTACACTACTTTTCCCCCGAAGAAGATATTATGAAAAATAACTTCTTAAAAAATTTGTCAAACCATGATAAGACCTCAATATTTTCCTTATGACTGTAAACATTTTATTTTTAAAAGAAATGTATAAAGCTCTTCAAAATCATGACTTTCTTCTCTCAATTTCTCAAGTCCCATCATAGGAAAAATAACATGAATTAATCAAACTAAACCTCTCATACCACATCTTCAAGAAACATGTCAAATGTCTTTGACCCCACAGAGAGAAGGCACTGCCTTTCCTCTAATAATTTAACCTTTGTGAATAACATGTGCTTTTTTAAAAGCTATTTTTTAAAGATCTGCAGCAGTATAAACACTCCTGCAATAAGATAAATACTATTCAGTGGACACTCACAGTCAATGCTTGCTCTTCCTTAAGAAAAATCAAGCACTATTTCACATTCAGATTAGTGTTTTATCTAAACAGATTTACTATTTCAATAGAAATATTATTTTTTTGGTATATTACAAAAATGCTAAAAGTGTTACATAAGGCTGACTTGGAACAAAAGCGAAAAGTATGTTCTCAAAACATAATTTTAATTAGGGAATTCGATGATAAATATTGTTGCTAAGGAAGTTTCACAGAAGAATTTTTTTATGGAGAAATATTAAAACTTTAACCACATCCTGGCAGCTGAAATTGGAAAACATCATCCTTTGATTCTTTACTGCATGTATAAATACACAAACTCAGAATGAACTTTTTGTTTTAAGAATCAAGAGTTGGTCACAGCTGCTACAGTCTGTCTGATGGTTTTACTAAAACTGTGATGCAGTCTTAAAAGGAAAGTTCACAGCAAAGTCAGATTGTAGATTTTGAGAAGGAAACTCTGAGGTGATGTTTTTCTCCAAGGTCATAATCGTGAAGTTCAATGAGAGCCTGGACTGCTTCCTCCACGGAACCCAGCTGGATGAGAGCCATTTTGTGATCTTTCCTTAAGTACAAAAAAAAAAAAAAAAAAAAAAAGTTATGTTATATATTATGTTATGTTATATATTTCATTTAATTATGCTAATATAGTATTTAAAGATTAGCATTATTGTAAAAATTATTACAGTAGTACATCTTTTGTCTATAGCTACGGGTTTATACACAAATGGAATTTCTACCCCTTCCACCCCCCTCCGAAAATTAAAAGTTGAAAGACTGTTCAGCATTTTTACATGAGAACTTACTGGAAGAACCTGCAGGCTTTCACAGTAGATCCAGTACCTGCAAAAAGGTTCTTCAGATCATCAACAGTAATGGAAGGCCTAATTAAAAATAAGAACAAAAAAAAAAAAAAAAGCTTTGTCAACTTGCAAAAGAGCACAGAATTCTGTAACAGTACCGAAGTTCCTGTTCTGGCTTCTACAATTAAATCTGACCATCATACACTATCAACTTGACATCAAATAGCATTTTACCCCAAACATTTTGGCTTTGGCACCAAGATTTAATATTGCAGTGCACTATAAAAATATTTTAGATACAGTCTTTTGTTTTTTCATCTGCCCTCATTCCTTCCTCTTTAAAATTCAGACTGCAGAAAAATCACTAAACAGATTAACCAGTAAGCTCAGAAATAGCTTTGATCTTGTACTTACTACTGACATGCTTCATATTTTAGAGATTCCTATTTTATTCAAAAAAAAAAAAAAAAAAAAAAAAAAAAAAAAAAAAAAAAAAAAAAGCAATGTTCTGAGTTTCCTATATTGATTTTTCTTATCTGGACAAAATTCCATTTTTTTTGCCTTATTTCCAAATTCCTCTCTGCACAGCTGCAGAACATGAAAAGCCTATACAAATTTACAATGCTTGACTGTCACTTCACACTTTGCTGACAATATTCTCCATAGAAAAGTTTTAAGTTCTAAACAAAACAATTCTTGATACTTCTTTTTTTTTAAAAAACAAACTTCCCTCCAGATAAGAAATCTACATTCTCTTAAAATTGTCATTTAAAAAGTATTAAGTGATTAAAAATTGCATCTATATTACATCATAATGCCCATAACAGATTTGATATAATACAACTCTTGCACATTATTCACAAAATAATCTTCTGCAAAAAAATATAGTACAAGAATTTGGAAATGAAAAATGAATGCATCTTCTCAAGAAAATATAATTTTTTTTATAGCTCATCAAAAACACCTTCAATCTTTTATCCTTTTTGCTAATGATCGAAACAGTGTATCAGTAACTGTATAAGGATTTGCTTATTGTTAAATTATACAACAAAATAATACCAAAATAGTCCGGAAATTATGGAAGGCAAAGGAATTCAGGGCTTATGCCAGACACTGTATCTTAAAAACATAACCTAAAAATGATTATTTCTTGAAGAGCTGCCCCCACTCACGGGATGTTGGAAAGATGCAGGGTGGCAGACGGAGGAAAGATATTTTGGAAGTTCTTGGAGCCAGGCTTCTTAAAGCGATGCAGAGGACTGTTGCTATAGTCCTTAGTCAGACCTTGGTCCTCTTGTCCCTCACGAGGAAGCTGGACTGTATGATGTTTTGAAAGAGTAGCACGGAGCAACTTTCCATACAGCTTCTGTCCATTCAAATGGCTCATAGCTAATCAGTGCACCAGAAATGTGATTTGAACAAGAAAACAGAGAGGAGAGGAGAGGAGAGAAGAAAAAAAAAAAAAAAAAAAAAAAAATAACAAAGGGTTATTTGAATACTGCTGTCACCCCGTCCTTAGCATCAGATTTCACATTCTCTATTTAAATAGCAACTTCAGACACTACCAGGTGGGCTAGGGGTGCCTTCATAATATCTAAAACAAGTATACAGATGCTATATAACCCTGTAACAAAAATGCAACAAAAATGCAAATCATCTTTTCACAGAACACTTCATTATTCTTAAAATACTAAATTTTTAATAAAAACAGGAAAATTCTAAAATAAAAATCTCACAGCACTTATTGTATGGAAACTTCAGCATTTTTTTTGTCAAACCACTGCAGATAAAAAATTCATTTACATGAAATCCAAGAATTCAATACCAGCATATAAAAGTAAAAGTTTGTATGTAGTAAAACATCACAGATTTATGTTAGTCACTGATAGATTACAAATTCCTAATCCACGCTATTTCCATGCTAGACAGAAGCATAAATAAGCCTTCAAAATCCATACCTAGCTGAGCCTGGTTTGCATCTGCCATTTGAACCAAAGCATTTTCTTTTTTGTTAAACATGATCTTCACACGATGTACATCACCATACACACCTGTGGAAATCCAGAGAAGAATATTCATGCAGAACATTTTCTATGAACAGCACAGAGATTTTTATTTCTTGATGAAGAACAGGGTTTCAAAAAATATTTTAAGTCAGCTTGCGTAGAATGAAGAGCGACATCAAGCCTGTATATTACTTTCTGCAGTTCAGAATTTTGAGCCTTCCCCTGCAATAGCCCTCCCCTCTGTCATAAAACTGCACATTCATTTTTAACTGCTAAATAGTGCAAAAATATGAAGAATCTCTCAGTAGATATACTTTGCGGTATGGTAATGTTTTATTAGTACGTGCCAATTCCATCATTAGCCATTTCCTCTAACAGTTTGTTTTCCATCCTTTTTTACTTTCTAATTCTTTGCAACATAAAAACAGATGAGAACATGCACACTGATATCCCACTGAAACTCTTTAACAACTTTGACATTTAAGTATCTGTGCCCTATGACTACTTATACAGATTTTTGTCATTTTAAAACCAGCACATTCTCCTTTATGTTTTCTGCATAAGGAACAAATTGTGCAGTGGTAGCTAATCAGCCAGTTATGTTATATAACTGACATGTATTTTATACATGTAAGACCTTACCAAACAGGATGAAGAGTTCATATGGTGTGATGACCTGTTAACGATAAAACAAGTATACTATTATTAAAACAATGCAAATAAAATAGGAATGGAATATCTAAATACAACAAAAGAAACACAAGAAATACTGCACATAAATGTGTTTCTTGAATTTCTTGAAGTTATTTCCATGAGTCACTGAAAGCATACAAAATATTTATACAATGCAACAATTCAACTCACGCATTTTCATCTGAAGATTCAATCCATCATGCTGAAGAAGAAATTATTAAGTGATTTAACTCAGTTGAATCTACTCTTTCCACACTAGCATTTCATTCATGGAAAAATGAAAGCCAATCGCAAAACCAAAAGTAGAAAAGAACACTGAAGAGTACTTTTGTAGGTATTTTCCATACAGAAGACAGTATTTTAAAAAATAAAAAGAGCTGCTTTGAATGTATTTGTTTTTTCTTCAATTTTGCCTCCATCTCTGCATATGACCATGCTGTGTTAAAGTTGTGCATTTACTATGTAATTATTTAGATGTGAAGCACAGAGTAGTATTTATCTTGTGTCCAGTTAAAACTGCGAACAGAAGTATTGAATGAAATGGTTTTCATTCACTAAATGCTAGTGTAAAAAGTGCCAAAACCACCTGAGAGGATAATCTGCACCCTGAAGTCAGTTTTTAATCCAACTGAGGCAAAGTTTTTGCCAGCCATAATTACTAACAAAACCTCGGGACCAGTAGTAATACTCTGCCTTAAAGCCCTATGCTTTCTCAATGTGAACTGAAATTGCAAAAGTGATTTTTGTTCTAAATTCACAAGAAACTTGTGAATAACAGTACTAAGACAAGGTTTTCAGAAAAACAGGATGCAAATTACTTTAAAGTACTTTAAGCACAGAGCAATGTTCAGCATTTGAGCTGCAGTATTGTGGTTATGTGGATCTGTGCCATTTCTACTATAGAATACTACTATAAAAATTAAGTCCTTTCCTACAAAGTAATGAAAAAAAAAAAATCTGTGTGGACCTACCTGTGTACGAAAAAAACAAGTCTACACAGTTATCAGTATAAAAGGACATTTCTGTTCTTACTCCTTACAAACCCAGGCAATGGTCTAGACAAAACACATGGACTAGAAATGTCCTACCAATGCTTTGAAACGCATTTATCATGTTTTTAACTCCTTTCCTGCTCCCTTTAGTTTCCCTCTTCCTATTTAGTATCAAATGAAGAATTTTTCTGGCTTCCCTAATAATGAAAATGCTTCAGGAGGAGTCTTATTAGTAGAGATGCCAGTGAATTTATCAGTAGCGTAAGGTTGGCTACCTTCCCAAAACAGTTCTTATAACCTCAGCATAAACTCTTCTCTCATTATTATGTTTACTTATACCATTTTATATATATATATATATATATATATTTATTAAATTTACTTGGGAAACAGTTATTTTAGTGATTGGCAGCTTCCCACAGTTAACTGGAGTTTTTACATCTCATCAATACTGCAAATTATCTCAATAATAGAGGAGCTGTCCTATTTCTGATGCTATCAACAAAACAATAACAGCTTTTATTCCTACAGCTGATTTCAAATTTTGGTAAGGATTTTGACAGTTAATATTATTTTGGTACATACCTACTTTCAGTGATTCCACCAGCCAAACTTACCTCAGAGTTGAGGTTGCTGACCAGTAAAACAGAATTTCCTGGAACAGCGGTAGCACTTGGAAGAGTCATCCGTCCAGACACTGGAGAATTAGGCATTCCAAGGGGACCAAGTGCTCCAGGAACAGAAGGAACTGACAGATCTGGGAGGGAATTAAGAGCCATATGATACCTCGAATAAAGTGGACTAATTTTAGAAAAAAATGAGAGGCAGACTTAGTTTTTCCCAAAAAAAACGCTCAGAATACTTAATAGAAACAATGTTGTCATGTACATCAGTTACTCCTAATAACCAACTAATAAACCAGGAGGTATATCTCAGCAGGCAAAGAAATATTCAGTCATAGCAAGGGAACAGAAACTGCTACCCAGAAGAGATGGAAAATTTTTTACCACAAAATATTATCCTGTAGTAGAGAGGTAGAGAGTTTTACTGAGTTTGGAAAGCTGTTTATTTTTCATTTTCTACCCAGAAAAGGGGAGACTTACTGCTTTATATTTGAATGTCAAAGCAGTGTTGCGATCTTTAGAAAAAAAAAAAAAAAAAAGGAAGTTTGGTCTCTTGCAGATAACCTTTTTCAAGGTATTTAATTTCTTACAAGATGGAAGTCACATCAACTTATGTTCTTTATTATAAAAAATACTTTATTGAATAGTATAATGTGCAAAAAGAATTAGAATGCCTCAAACGAGTTTTGTATTTTGACTGCTGCATTTGAAAACAGGTCCTGTGTTTCGACAGGCACCAACCCCAAATGCTAAGGCATTTTTAAAGAAAATAAGAACAACTTACTGGCAACTTGAGTAAAGCCAATGGATGGGGCAAATCCAACAGGTCCTGAATATGAGGAGGATATGATACCTGAGGTGCCTACAGATAGGAGACATGCCTAATTAAAAAAGTTTCTAACATATTTATAAAATAAGAGACTTCAGGAATGAGATTCAGCAGCCAATATTGCTATTTCTACCTAAGTCAGAAATTACATTACTTATAAAATGTTAAATGATTGAAATCTCTAATTCTACATTTGAAAAGAAAATTTTCAGACTTTTTTTTAATGCAGTAATTCAGATTACTTTCTATGTTCCCTTCTAAATGAAGTCACAGCAAAATGCCATGTAAACTAGTCTGATCAAGACGGCATAGCACAGATCAATATGCATTGAAGCTAAGCCATCTGCGGGACAGTGTTCAGTAAAGAACTGCTTTTATTCATAAAATGAAAATGCATTTTAGAAATTTCCAGGAAGGAAATATACACATGAAGGACATGTTTCAATGAGCATATACTTATTTTGCAAATATTTTTTTTCCATGGTTTTCATGTTAATCAGTAGTCTTAAACAAATTTTGAATGGCAACATGTGGACAGCAGTAGCCCCAAAGACCGCTGAGTTGCTTCAATACAAGAAGTTAATTGCTGCCCTGTGCAACACATAAGCTTGAGTTCTGAGTGGTAATTAGATCCAAGCTTGAGCTGTAGATTCTTTTGTAGGTTAGCACACTACATTTCTTTAAACTGTGCTTATATAATCTGTAAATACATTCTAAGTGCCACAACACAGAGAACATTCAAACTATCACCACAAACTGGAAGAGCTACATTCTCTATCAGATGGCTACTGTCAGGAATGATGATATTAAAACCAGTTTTTTGTTTTAATAACTGATGAATAAACAATATTCCATATATCCACTATTAATATTGCATCACATTACACAGTCTCTTATCAGTAGTGACAAAATGTCCTTAAAACAGACAATGTGATGCATTTATCAAATCAAAATAAATTGCTGTGTTCTTGTTATACATGCACTAGTGTATTATACTGACAAATTCTGGCAATATAGGTATCAATCACTGTCCAAGAACGATAGCAGAAACATGACTGAAAAAATAAAGGGCTTTCAGTTTGCAAATGAGGCACACTGATACCAAAAACAGGCGGGTAAGAATAGTCAAATGGCGATAGAACCAAAAAACTCTGGATTTCTTTGGACACTTTTCATGGACAAAACAGTTTACTAGCTTTTAAAGCACACTAATTCATATACTTTCTGCCTGTGCTCACAGTACATGAGGAAAATCTTTAAATGTAAAATATATTTCAAACTCTTGAAGTAAGCTGCATGTCAATAATTAAAATATCTTTCCACCACAAAATTAAATTTCAAGCACAGCTCAATTTAGCTAGTAAGATAACATTCAGTCTAATTGTAGAAACCAAATATAGCATTCCAATAGAGATACATGCTTTACCTTCTATTTCTCCACCAAAATAGGTTTCATAGAATCATAAAGGTTGGAAGGGACCTCTAGAGATCATCTAGTCCAACCCCCCTGCACATGCAGGGCCACCTAGAGCCTGTAGCATAGGATTGCAGCGGGTTTTGAAGATCTCCACGAGAAATAAGATATGGAACCCAAGTCCAGCATCTTTGCTTTCTACGACCTAGCTGAGAACTGTTGGAATGCACCTATTGCACCATATTCACTTTTTTACCACCAACAGTAAAACTAGAACCATGCTTTTCTGAGGCCACAGGTGCATCTATAGTACCAGCACATACTTTTTTTTTTTTTTTAAAGTGTCTGTGTAGTTAATTCACTGTAACTGCATTATAGTCTATTCTCATGTTGGTACAGATGTTAGACTCCTACTTAAACAAACACCTCCACTGTTTTTACTGTTGTAACAGATGCATAGATTGAAAAATTGTCATCTTAAGACAGATTTACAACAGTGAAGGAGAGAAGGAAATGCATGTGTTCAGGTGTCAACCCCTAAGCATGTGTACAGGTGTTATCATAGGATCACAGAATGCCTAAGGTTGGAAGGGACCTCTAGAGATCATCTAGTCCAATCCCCCTGCACACACAGGGTCACCCACAGCATGGGGCACAGGGCAGCATCCAAACGGGTCTTGAAGATCTCCAGGGAAGGAGACTCCACAACCTCTCTGGGCAGCCCGTT
>JAWLRI010000168.1:619669-655653 GCA_034781795.1 Crypturellus tataupa | reverse complement strand
TCACCAGGGCTGAGTAGATGGGCAGGATCACCTCCCTGATCTCTTTCCTAACTCTTTCCTACATGCATGTGTACACTTTATCTACTATGATTATGCTTTCCCTTTTTACTGACATGCCAATTACTGAACTTAATTCACCAAAACTTATCAGATTTAAAAAAGACAGTTTTCTGTTTTCATGATGGGCATATCATGTATGTTGAAATCATTGTTGTTTTCATCATCTCCACTGTCATTTTCATGATGCACATCCATTTTCACAGTTACTGTTTTCATGATGCTGCAAGTAAACTTCTTCAAAAAAAATTTCAAATAATTGCTCATGACATAAACATCCAAAACCCAGCCTTTCTATAAGGGAATCTGCACAATTTATCAAGAAAGAGAGGTACAATTTACCTTCTGTCTAGCTAGGATTATCAGAGTCAACTGCCAGAAAAACAAGTCTAAACTAGTATCTGACATACATATCTCAAAGTTGAAGGAAAAGCAAAAGGGAACTCTTTCTTCACCTACCTCCCTGCTATTACTCTGACAAAAAGAATTATCCTTTGATAGTTACTCAGTAGCAGGTAATTCTTAGTTGTGTATTACTGCTAATGGATATCATTAGAGAAAAACTGTTAGAATTGCTCAGATTGTATTTTGAACACTTCTTCCAAATAATCAGATTAATTTTTGATGGTTTACATTATTGGCAAAGTTGATTAAGTGAGTATGCATGAGCATTTGCAACAAAAAGGCTTCTCTAGTGCAGTTTCAAGTAGACATTGTCATCTCTCCACTATGGGCAGTGAGTTCTAAAATTTTAAAAGAGTTTCTAAAATATAATCTTTTAAAAGATGTTTCTAAAATATACATTAATAAATAAAAATATTTTAAATATTTTAAAAGTAAATATTAATATATATTGTTCTTCAAAATAGCCAGTTGTCCTTAGACTCTGAACAAATAACAGGAATCGGGCTTTAAAGCACTTATTTTCAAACAGCTTTAGAGAATCAGGGTCAATTCTGGATGAGTGTGTCACTGGCCTTTTCTATGCAGCAGATATTATCTTACCATATAATTTCACACAGCTATACAAAAGTACTTTTTAAGGTCCTTTGAATTTGCCCAACAGCATTTTTCATGTTATGATTTCAAGATATTCTTTCATACAGAATGGGATCTTCTATCTTCCAAACAAATTTTACTGGAATCTAATAATCAGAAATGATTCTTTCAACATAGCCACTAGGGAGCCAGAACACAAATCCATCAAGGGCAATGCAAAAAACATAATGGTCTGACTGTGTGTGTTTATCATTAGTAGGGAAGATTTCTTACCAAAGGCAGTGGCTACGCTGGGTTCCGGGGAGGGCTGGCCATCACCAGAAGGAAGGTCAAGGCGAGTGAAATCTCTGCTTTTGTCATTGTTGTACCTTACATTAAGGCTGGTTAACTTGGAGAAATCAATACGCAGAGTGCAGCATGCACTGTAGACATTCTGGCCATCCAGAGCCTGAAGAATAGTTACAGTTTCAGAAAAAAAAATTCTAAAGCCTTCACTTCAAATTTGTATTTTCAACTCAACTGCATCTAAACAGAAACAATTCTTTTCTATTTAAGGTGCTGCTTTCAAATGTCAGGTGGAAAATTATGCTGTCACTATCCTTTCCAAAATATGCTCTGTAGAGTATTTGTGTAGTCCAATAGTTAGTAAGAATTATGTTGCTTTGTGACAACGTAGAATACAAAGTTTCAAGGATAACTTGCACTCCTAGATGTGCTTCTGTCTTACTTGTCCCCCTCTCAACGCATGCTGCTGGTAGCGACACTAATTTTGATATTTTTATGGTGTGCCAGAAGCAACTAATTACGCATTTTTGTAATTCTCTCTCTTATATTACGAAAATGAAAATTCATCTTTTTAATTGCAATTTTTCTCCAAGAAATCATTGAAGTAGTATTTTCTTCATTAAAACATTTTCAACATTAAAAAAATAGTAATAGAGAAAGGGAAAAAGCCACTCAGAAGCCACTGTTTTGTCATAAACTGTAGAATTTCAGTTTAGTATATATTCATATAAGTAATAATATACATTTCCCTGAAGTTTTTAATCAGGTATCATTCACTATTAATACTATTCTTTAAGAATGGTAGTAAACAGGTTATAGACCAACTACCTTTATTAATTCATGATATATACTTAATCTTGAAAACACAAAGAGAATTTACCTACCAGGCAACTAACGGAAAACTAGACAAACAGAACAAACACGTATCAGCTGTATACACTTTGCTCACCATTTTGGCATAGTGTGCATTCACTGGATCAGCATACTGAAGCAAAACTTGAAATTGACTGTTCTTTGTGAAGGTGATAATCTTCAAGACAGTTCCAAATTTAGAAAAAATCTGAGAAGGAAGAAACATGGAAACTTTTGAAAAACATAAAGAATCCATCAACAGTAAAACTAACAATTTAGCAGTTTGTATAATTTTGTGAAGAGTGATTTTTGCTCTGAGCGCTGAGCAGAAATTGTTTTCTGGCAGAATTTTGCTTCTATTCTGCTGATAATGAAAGTGAATGCTTGAAAAATGGAATGCCATGAGCTAATTGAAACAGGGACAGCAAACTGCCTTTGGAGAAATCAATATTTAAAATTCTGTATGTCAAACAAGTTCTGCAAATTTAGTGGCTTTAGTCTAAAGAGTTCTTGTCTCCATAGATTAGCAAAAGTAGAACTAGATGAACTGAAAGTTCAGGAAGAAAGAAAAAAAAATCCACTTTTTTGGGATCTCTGATTTTCAACTGAATGGTATTTATCAGATGTGCAAACTCTGATAACTCTGCATTTTTAAATGCTGAAATTATATACAAAGTTTAAAAACTGCAGTGTTCTACATACAGGTATACAAAAGAGTACCCTCAAAAAAATAAGGAATAAAGCATTATTAGTCTACATCATGCAAAAGCAGAAAAACTTACGTCCTACGTAATAGTGGGAAAACAACAACAAGACTTTGGGAAGAAAGCACAGACAACAAATTTAAGCCAGATGTACAGTGCCAGGAAAACAGTAATTAAAAACATAATGCAGTAAGGAAAGCAGAAGTCCCATCTTGCTCCAGGCAAGTGTTAACCCTGGAAGACACAATGACGTCAGATACACTCAGGCACCTCTTTCCAACCTATATAGCCTAGAACCATGGACACAAGACACACTGTCCTAAACCTTTGTATGTCGTTTTCTGTTCTCTCTCCCTCGTTTTTTATGCCAGTTTAAAACTAGAGCTGGAGTTCATAAAGCACTTCTCCTTAATAGCCAAATTATAGACTCTGAGCCTGAGCTCTTGCTTGTATATTTTTACATAAGCAAATAAACCTTTTTAAGGTAATGAAATTCAAGGTATACCAATTTATTTTTAAACCTAAAATCCATTCAATATGTATTAATATTATTTCTACAAACATAACACTGAATATTCGCTTTCTTGTAATAAATATTTTTTAAAAAATTGGTAAAAAAGTGAAAATGTTCCTGACAAGCAGTTATAATCCACAATATATTCCCTAATTTTTGGATGACAGTTCACAGTATTCTATATCCTGCTATAATCATCAAGGATGTTTTGTATTTTCAATAACCTTATCACACAGTTAAAAAAATGTAACCTTGTATCTATCTACCATGCACAAAATACTATTCTAATTAAAAGACAGCAACCCTTGTTAAGGATTCCAAACAAGATCTGTTTTCAAACATCACTCAGTATTCTAGATCTATTGCAAAAGTAATTGAGTGAGGGTTGCTGAGCAACTTAAACATATCAAATACAGTTTTGCTGCAATGAAGTATTAATATTATTAAAGTAACTTAGCATAGTCTTCACTTCTACTGCCTGTTACAGTAGCATCCAGGGTTAGGTCCAGGAACTGCTTTTACACTGTTAAACTAATAGAGCTCCCATAACCATATAAGTTAGTACACTTAGAATAATCTGCGAACAAGAATACTAAAATGTTAACACATTAACATGTTTACAAAAGTAAACAGTACTCAGATTCAAACAAAATTTTTGACCGTGCTGTCTGGCACCCCAAAGTCAGAACGAAAGTGTGTTAGCTAATTTGGTCTCATGGGGGAATACAGGGGAAAAAAAAAGAAGAGAAGAAAATAGACTGTATTTTACAAGCATTTATTCTTTGAAATGCTTAAGGGGAGCTCCAGTGAGAACAGCTGCAAAAATCTCCTTACAGAAGTGTATATCTTTGTAAGAGATTCCTAATCATTTTAAATTACATTAATAGAGCAATCCCATGCATTTGGCGCATGTTCTTACTGGTAATTTCAGAAACTTTGCGTACAAAAAACCTTATGTGGTATCTGAAGGAAGTACTATCAAGAATTTCAGACACTTAGAAATGATCTCCGAGAATTACTGCTTTTAAGCATTTAGATCTCGACAGCACAGCACAACTCCCTTGCAGGAGTTACAGTGAAGTCTTTCACTGTATAATCCCAAATTAGCTCAGGGAAAAGTAGCTGACATTCTACTAGTTGAAGAAAAATTGAATATATTTGTCCAAATAAATATATTCATACAGAATATTGCCTACAGAGAGGAAAGAAAAATTATACCCTCAAACATAATGCAAACTACAACATTTACTTGGTATGAAGAGTGCTAACGTATTTGCTGCTTAAATTCATATGAATCATTATTTCACTACCCTGTAATTTTGGCATACATTAAAAGTAATAACATCCCATGTTAGTTGCTGCTGGGTCACAGTTTTGTTTTTGTTCTTAATCAACAAAGAAGTGAAAGACAACATGAAAAACTTGATTAAAGAATGATTCAAGCCTAGATCCATAAATTACAACACATAACTTTCAAAGTGACATTTTTCACACAAACTGAGAAACCAAAATAAGGACCCAACAAAAAGTTAATAGATTTACATCATCAGTATTTAACAGATTAGTCCTCATTACCTGATACAGCACTTCCAAAGTGACAGGATATAAAAGATTTTCAACAATGATTCGAAGGACAGAACTTTGACCTGGAAGGAGCCTAAATTCAGTAGCAAGAGCACCTGTAAAAGCCAGGCTTCCAGACTGCACAGCGTTCACAGCTTGTAACGCAGCTTGAGTTCTCTGAAACAGGTAACAGATGGGAGAATTAACCCACATATGCACAAGTTACATGTATATAAACAAAGTTTTCTGACAAATAAAACATATACAATTTTAAAACTATTTCCTCTTTATCTGACTACTTACTGAAATTCCAGGTGAGTTGCAGGTAAGTCACCATCCCTCCTTTGCCTCCCCCAAGCCCCTAAAGAAAGTCATATCATACTTGCACAGAATACAGGTATGACCTTTTTAAAATCTGCATTATTATTTGAGGAAGGAAAAGGTTTTTAAGTTTATGCTTACCACTTTTCTATTGTAATAAATGCAAATTTGCACTCTTTCTATATGTTTTTGTCATTGAATAGATGTATATTCTAAGAAATCATTATACAACTACATGTCAGTGGATACTCAACCAGTGAGCACATCAAGAACCATTTGCTCAGCTTCACTACGATTTCTTTCCCTTCACAAGCTACATTTTGCTCGTAAGAAGCTTAAAGGTGCTTACCATGCTCTTTTTTCCCCAGTAAAGCTTCTCCCCATAGAAGAAATCTCTTAACTTCTTACTCTTCAAACTGCTGATCTGGGACTTGAGTGTTTCTACAGGCTTTTTTGATGGGCTTTTATCCAAAAGGTTTTTCAGATTACCTTTCAGAGCACTATGGGAGTCTCTACTGCCTTGGAAGATAGACTAAACATGGCATAGATACAATTGTTATCTACTTGTGTAAACATTCAGTTGTGTAAAAACTGTCCTTCAGTCCTGAGCTGCTGCTGTAAAAGGTCTGTAACACAGTGCTCAGCTGGTCTGCTAAAGATATCTAAAATTTTAAACAGGATGAAAATGCAAGAGATGTAAGTGCAAAGAAAAAAAAACACATATATTTAAAGTAAATGACATTAATAGCAGCACAAAGCATAGGCTGAGTTGCACATTAAGTTGAAAATGCGGTGAGATACAGATGTAAGGTGTCTTATTTTCAAAAATGAGTGTAGTTTTCCATATTACTAAGTATGTGTTATACATAAGACAAACCAATCCAGCAACCTTGGATAAGAAAAAATGCAAATAACCTTTGGAAGATGCAGAAACAAGACATGAGTGACTTTCATATCAGCATAAATTAAAAATAAGTACTGTTTGTCCAAATCACAATTTGCAAATTTCCTATAGAAGACAAAATTGATATGCAAGTGGCACACAGGTAAAGGACAGGCCAAATGCATTTCATCCTGGAATCCAAAAATTCAAGTGGGTTTCAACTGCAGTAGGATGGTTTGTATATTTTGATCTTATTCTGAGAAAAGCTTATTTCTTTGTTTGGAAATTAGAATTAAAATTATTTATCTGCAGGGCTCAATTTACATTCTGAAGAAGTCAATTTTAAATGCTTTGAAAGAATAAGGTGTTTGGCTTTTTATACAACTCTGGTGCTTGGTTTATGCAACATCAACTATGTATCATTGAAAATATTGATTTCATTGGCTGTAGATAGAATAAAGTCCCCATATTTTGACGCTATTGAGAGCTGTTACTTAACATTAAAACCTAAGAATGAGAAAAGTACTTTCAAAACATACTGTAGCCACTTAGTAACTGTAATATCAGTAACCAGTTATGCTAAGAACATAGAATATAAGAAAACCTACAGAAAATTAAATCTAGAAATATAACTATGCCAAGATAACTTAGGTCAGAGGCTGAGAAAAGATTAAAACAGTAAAAATATTGCACAAGCATTTCACTAAAGCAAAATAAGCCTCCAGAAGAGTGATTTCATAGCATATAGAAAAAAGTAATCAGGAAAACTGTTTTGACTTATTTAAATAATCTAGCTTATTTTTTCTCTAGAACCTGGCAGTGCTAAATGGAATATTTTCCATATAGATTAGTATTAGACTGTCCCAAGAAAAACTGCATTGTAAATTACTGTTAACAGTGAAGTTTTCATAAAACTATAGCTTCTTAGTGATCATAAAAGCAAGTCCTTTTCCAACTACAGGTGTTGGAAACACATTAATAAGAAAAAAAATAACTGCACCTATGACAAAAGTAGCAGTATTTTGAGAAAGCTATCACTTTTTGAACATATTCAAGTATTCAAAAATACCTATGGTGTAAATATTTGCCATCTGAATGTAATTTTCAGTACTGAGTCTGTCTTATATTTGAAAACAACTGCATAATGAAATGACTGGGGAAGAAACGAGCCATAACACTGTTAAGCTTTTTGATCTACAAAAGTACAGATGAACAAGAAGACTGTCTAAATCCTACACTTGAGAAACTGAAGTGGAGTAGAAAGATATTGGGAGAAGAGCCTTGTTTATAAAGCAAATGTTATTCAAAAGAGGGAATAGTACTGGGTCTTGCATTTACACATGCAAAAAAAAAAAAAAAAAAAAAACAAACTTTTAATGAAGTTTTTTTTGAAAACTTCAACACTCCAGAGTTTAAAAAACTGACGAAAAATTTTTGATGTAAATAAATATTACAAAATCAAATACTGAACTGCAACTGCTCTTAAGTGTTACCATTATCACCCAGACTTCCTAATTTCAAAATAGGGCATTGCTAATACACAGCAAAGTAGCAGTCAAGAGAATGACCAAGGACTCTATGTTCAGAAGTAACAAAAACACTTTCTACCTCAGAGAAAAAAAAATGAGAAAAGTTTTCTGCTTTGAAAGGCATAAAAATGTATTCTTGAAATCACAGTACCATCGTTACTTGGAAATAATGACATATGACATAGATGACATATTTCTAGGATAACTGAGCTTCTGGGTATAATTCCTTAAAATATAATGACCCTATCTAAGAGATCACGTACTGAGATTCAGAGATTCTGCTGTATTCTTCCCTTCACAACAAGCCAATTCAACGCATTAACTACCACGCCCAACCAGCAACCAACAATAAAACAACAAAATACTTTTCCTGTTGACAAGTTATGGACAGAATCACTTAGGAGAATCTAGGAAGCACCAGATACAGTACAGACCAGACAAAGAGAGAAGAGCCACAAAGTTGGAGACAGGAAGAAGGACGGGCCAGACCTTCTCCATTTTGTTCGCTGTTGGGCAAGCTCAATTACAGAACTACTGCCTCAGGAATTCCTCAAGCTTTTCTGGTTTTAATATTGTTATATTTAATGATAAATGAAGTATTATTAGTGTCAAGTTTCTGTCAAAAACCTCATCCAGAAAGCAAATTACAGAGCAATAAGTCTTCAGTAACTCCCACTGGAAATATTCCTCAGTTTATATCTTCCCATATTGTTTAATACTAAAGAATGGAACAATGATCAGACTAGTGCTATAATACACAAATAAAACATTAAACTTAATCTGTAATAATGGAGCTGGCCATCTCTTAGTAAGTTGGTACTAGAAAACAATTCACAAATATATTATGACAACCATGAGAAACCTCTTTCATAAAGATGAACTTGTCTACCTCCTTCCTTGGAGGACTCAGCTCATCTCTAAGTAAAAGCCACCACATGAAAAAACCTCTTTCACACTGTTTCCTCCTCCAAAATCCCTGTGGCACGGTACTGCCAAAAGTTTACACACTATAGAATGATTTAAAAAGCTGTATTTCAAAAACACCATCTCATTTTTAAACACAGAAAGCTATCTAGAAAAGTTGTGTGGAGTTGACTTGACTTCTTTACATAGAAATTATTCCCTCAGAGTGAACCCAAGGCAAAGGAAAAATACCTGAAAACTCCAAAGACAAATACTATATTTTTTCATAAGTCTATGATTATTTATTTTGGTAAGAAAAATAACAGTCAGGAAGGATAACATTTTTGACCATGAACTATTTAATTCTACATTTATAAGACATGACATGCCATTTAGGAAAGTGAAAAACAACTGTTTATCGCAAAATTGAATGTAGGAAGAAAAGATACAAGAAGTATTTTAAAGATGTCATTATCTATAGCCTCTTGGCACTACAATCTTGGAACTACTGAAAGACAGAAACAATTTTGTAGCAGTCTTTTTCATTTGTTAACTGATAGGAGGAGGGATTCTGCAGGAATTCTTTAATTCTATCTATTAATTCCTGAGAAAAGCATAAGATTCTTAGTATCTACAAAGGACCAGAACCTGAAACACCTGTTCCCTCACACTTGGATTGACACATTTTGTGTCTGGGCAGCAAAGAGGATGGCTGTCCTCAAATGTCCTGGCATTAGCATTCATCTGGAAGATGTGGATACTTCTTCCGCAAGAATAAAAAATTGTGCTTAATGCTTAAGTTTCTAGAGCAAAATATGGCAAATAATGGAGTCTTCAGCAGTGAATACAAACTGGAAAATTCCCAGAAGCAGTGAACTTTTTTGAAGTTACACTACTACAACTATGTCCCATAGATGACAAAGAAAAGAAAGAGGTAGCCGAAGCCAGACTTGAAGTAAAAGGTCAACCATGCAAGAACACAATGGGGTAGGTTTGCTTTTTTCAGTAATGTCCACCCGGCACTGTTAGCAGAACTTATTGTCCCTACTTATGAAGTTGCTTCTTTCTAGCTGGATCTTAGGTTCCACACTCACTTTGCAGAAGCAAGGTAGCTGAGCCTTCAGCCTCTGATTTAGCTAAAACAGAATGACTGGTAATGCTGGAAGGAAACTCTGAAGACAGTTTAGTCCAATTCCCCTGCTCAAAGTAGAGTCAATTACAGCAGGATGTTCAAGGGCTTGTTCCATCAGATTCTGAGCCTCTCCACGGCTGGCTACTCCATAGCCTCTCCAGCCAATATGTTCCACTGTTGGATAAACCTTTGAACAAACCTCACTATAAAACCCATTTTTAAAAAATGAGTAAGTCAAATTTTCTCTGTTTCATTTTGTACTCACTGCCTATCATCCTGTCGCTACTATTTTCCATACTTCCTCCCACCAGCTATGTGTACACATTGCCAAGGTCTCCCTCAGTTTTCTTCTCCACATGCCAGTGCAGCAGTATTGTACATCAGCACCTCTGGGTCCTTCTCTGCAAAGCTACTTACTAGCCTGTACTTTGCCAGTCTGTCTGGGAAGACGTTAAGTGAGACAGAGCCAAAAGCCCCAATCAAGATAGCATCCCATGCTCACCCTCATCCACTGAGCCAGTCATGTCATTGTAGAAAGCTGTCAGACTGGTCAGGAGGACCCTTTCAAAGATAACCCATGACACAGGCCAGCTCACATCCCCTTTGTTTAAGTATTCTCTAACCCACTAGGAGGTCACAGTTTCTGACCTTCCCTTTGGTCTCACGGACATTGGATTCTTGAGGGCAGCTCCTACCAATAAAGGTACAAAGAAGGTACCTGGTACCTCAGCCTTGCCCATGTCCTTCATCAGCATTGCCCTGACTCATTAGCAGTGGGGCCAATATTTTTGTTTGCCTTCCCTTTGCTGCTGATAAAACTGCAGAAGCTCTTCCTGCTGCCCTTCACATCCTCTTTAGAGACTTTGGTTTTCCCTGCATGTGCAGGCAATGCCTCTGCATGTCTCCTGGGTCACCTGTCCCTGCTTCCATCTCTCTTATGTTCCTTTTTATGTTTGAGTTTTGTCAGAAGCTCCTTGTTTGTCCATGCAAGCCTCCTACTACCTTTGCTTGGTTTCCTTTCATCAAGATGGACCACTCTTCAGCTTGAGTTCCTTCACAGCACTTCTACTCTTTGCCTAGAATGAAGGGAAAGCTTACAGCCTAGATTGCAACTAAGAGAATCAACTTTTAGAAGTTGATTACAGATGTAGTATTAGCAGAAAGAAGTTTGCTTATTTGTTAGTAATGCAAGTCATGTGTAATTCTGTCCTCTTAAATTCAAATATTATACTTACAGCCTGATTAGGTAGATTTTCAGTCTTAAGTTCTCTGTGACTGGAAAACTGAATATAAACAGGCTGACTGCGGAGGTGAGGTGCAACAGGAGTATAGTAGTTCACCATAGTAACAGCAGCTTCTTCAGAAGCCATTTCCAAAAAAGCCTGGAATGAATATATAGTAGTTTTCAATTATTTTTGTTTACATGAGAGAAGAAAGCATCAAAGCATTGCTTATTCCCAATTCCATTCTCACTAAAACAAACTCATGTTAGAGGTACAGCAGTGTCTTTGCTCAGTATCAAAATACATGTGCACTTGTGTGTGGGGGTAGTTATGGAGCTATTTGATTTGTGGGGTGTTTGTAAAAATTATTTAAGTACAATAAATTATTAAAGAAGAGATGGAATAAATATTATACTAGCTATGCTACTAAAATTTCACACAAAAATAAAAAACCTTATTATTTCACTTAAAAATGAACTCAGGCGAGATTTCAATACAGCTGTCAATATCAATAATGGCAATGAAATTCTTGATCTATGTATTCTTATGTAAATGAGATATAATGTTATTAACTTGTTAATAATTATTTAACCCAAAATTATATTATAAACTATTACTATAAATATCAATACATCCTTCTATATTTGAAATAAGAATATCTTGACCAATCAGTGAAATATTTAGACATTACTGCAATTCTTTCAAGTCAAACACAATATACCAAAATGGTCATACAACACAAGTCACATTTCTTCAGCCTTGCTCTTATATTGATATGTTAAAAATAGCATACCTGACGTTTTCCTTTTAGTATCAAGAGGTTGGTTACTTTGCCAAAAGGGAGACCTAAAGAAATGACTTCTGCTTCAGTGACATCACTTGGAATTTTACGAAGATGGAGGACACGAGAGGGGGAGCACGGAGATCTGTTTCCTTTTAATTTCTTGCTTTCATTCCCATTTGCTAAAAAAAAAAAAAAAAAAAAAAAAAAAAAAAAAAAAAAAAAAAACGAAAGGAACAAGAAAACAAGACAAACAAGACAAATTATACAAAACCTAAAAGCGAGAGATTGCTCTCTCAAGACTGACACTGACTGCTATCTAGAGTTATCCGAATTCTAAGAATGTGTCCATACATAGCTTATATACACTCAAAGGAGAGTTTAAAGACCTTCTACAATTCTTTCAGATTTCCGATACATTTTTTTTGAGGCCTTACAGCCAGAGAGGCCAATATTTTTTGCTAAATCCTCCATGATCTATTTACATGCTACCTACAGAGAAATGGAAAAATCTGTAGTAACTAGGGAGGGAATACATTCATTTTTTATTACTATCTTCTTCCTACATTGTCAATTTCTTAACCAGATTTAGTTACTACCTTAACTGATTCTTATAAAAGAACACTTAGTAATCTGCATGCTTTTAAATTAAAACATTCTTAAATGGGATACACAGCAGTGAGTCATGGCACCCATAAAAATTCTAACACCTACCATTTCACTAAGCAGCTTATTTTGAATATACATTTATTTGGACCCTGTAACAGATACATGATCGACAGTTACACCTTAACAAGCTGTCTCAGAGCCCTGGAGAGCACCATTAGACAGAACAATACACCTGAAACAGGCACATTATCTAGAAGTTATCACAGTGCAGCAATCATTGTCACAGTAATAAAAATTAAATGAATTAGTCTAACTCTAAATCCAGTAATAGACTCTCTAAAAGAAATTACAGAGGTTTATGAGACCTAAAGAAAATGTACTAAATTGAGTGGAAAGATGGCATATTCAATGCAAAGGAAACTACACTGAAATCTAACCGCACATCATTCAAGTTATGAGAAGAAACAGTATTCTCTTTGGTTTATATGCTGCAGAAAGTTTTAGCAAGACAAATGGTCTTCACACCTCATGCCCTAAGTTTAACTTTCCCAGAAGAATCTCAAAACATTAGGAAGAAATATTTGTATGCACTAAGTAATTTCAGATTTTTCTGTAAGTTATGAATAAGGCCTAAGGTTGAGAGACAATTCACAGAAGTCATTCCGTATGAAGAACTTTACTTATTTTTTTAAAACTGTTAGAATATAAACCTTAAAATAGAATGATCTAAAAATCTGCAACAGTGATAGTCTTTGGTAACACAGATGATTCCTTCCCTGTCTCCCTTACAGAAAAATTGCCATGCCTGGCTTTCCCAACAGAAGTTTCAAATAGTAACATGTGCTCCTTTTCCATTTTGAAAAAATGTAAACAAATAGCATACTGGCTGGGGATGAGATACATACTCAAGCTGTATCACTAGCAAGTTAAAACAGGATATATTACCATGGAAAGCCAATGACTTGTCCCATTTTATATAGTCAATTTTTCAAGCTCAAAAGAGATATGATAAAGTCCTTTAAATGATGTAGCAAATTAAACTTACCAATAATTTTGGCCTTAGTTTAAGCATGAGGGTTTCTCTTGGAAGCGACACCTTCCAGGTTCTGACTCACTATCACCAGGGACAAGATAATTAGGTAGCAGCCGACCATTTTCTTCCTAGGTGTTTACTGGGAGCTGAGAAAGTTTGCAGCTAGGCTATTCAGCCAAAGTGGAAAGCACTTACTGAACAACTCTGTCTTGTGTACACAGAATGAAAACTGTTATTCAGCTCACTAAGATCTACCCACTAGCAAACACATATGCTACTTTTAGGTGATTTAGATCTGACCTAAGGTCTTAGATGCTGTTAAAATACTACTCTACATAAGTCACTAAGTCATCAGTAAAAGCTGGTACTCACTTTCATCCCAAGTATAAAAGTCTGAGCTTCTGTTAAAACACTCTTTCTCCAGCTATAATCTGATACAAACCTTTAGGCAGAGAACTAATCACATACTTTCTCTAGCACTAAAGTTTCAAAATGGTTTCAAAAATTTCTTAAAGACTGCCTGCTGTTATCATCGCTTTAGAATTTTATGCTGAAATGGATGAAAGCAAAAAATAGAAATATAAAGCCAAGTGAAGCCTTATGAACAAGGAAAAAATTGCAGTCTGGCCTGTATTATTATTACAATTAATACACTGTATCAATCAATATTAATGTATTTAATAGTGAATGGATTATTATTTCATAATTATACAAACATATTTCCAAATTGGTAATTTCAGATCAAGCAGGCCAAATGCATTTAAATATATGACCCAAGATAAAAAAAAAAAAAACCCTGCTACAGTTATATTAGTTGAACAGCTGCATCTCAATAAAGATTATGTAATATCAAAATGAAGTATATTTGTCAGTTATAGTTATCAAATGACTAGAATTTTCTGGACTTATTAGAAGCCAGACACCTCTATCTTATTTTAAAGTTTAATATTATTTAGACCCTCTGGAAGTCCTTAGGCATTATCAGTGGATATACTGGTAATTAACAAAAGCCATGTGGATTCAGTACAGATTTATATTTCTTGACAGATGGCTTCTCTTTACACAAATAACATCTACAAAAGCTTGAAATATACTTAAGCTACTGAATTACTAAATTATAAGCAAATGCTGCTCCTAATCAAGCAGAGGTCTCTGTTCCTGCTTTGTCTAGTTGATTCAGTACGAAGTCCAATCTGAGATGTGTAAGTCAAAGAAGTGCAAAATTTTAAAACAGTAAGACCTTAAGTTAGTTCCTCAATCTCTTCCTCCTGCTTATTCCCCATTGGAGGTAGAAAACTGCCTTTGTGATGACCAAGTTTATGCAGCTATGAGCCACAAACACCTTAAGACCATATGAGCTGTGCATGTCTCTGAAATAAACAGTCCCAGATTTCTCTCAGTACCAACTTTTCAAATGAATTAATTCAGCACGTAACCACATAGATCTTCGACGTTCTATAGGAGTGGGGCACAGCCTAGTACTGCTAGTAGTAGTACTGCTAACATGTTTGGGAAAAAAAAGTAGTACTGCTAACATGTTTGGGAAAAAAAAAAAAAAAAGAGAACATGGCAGAGTTTACACATAAGTCTCCATATTGTGTAAACAGTCGCAGTTTCCTTACTCTGCTTCTGTCTACTAATTCTGCCACCTCCCCGAAAACCACTGCGCTGAAGAATAATATTTTCACCTGTATGGCAGACCAGATCAACAAACCCATTTGATGAAAAAAATTTTCTTTTTTCCTACTGCTTCCCTTGCCAAAACTGCCAGTCATGTAACTCCATAGAGAGATGGTTTGGGGACAAATTAGCAGAAAAGCACCTACAAAATAAATCACACAATACGTTTGCTGTTTAAGAGACTTTCAGAGCAGGGCAGGAAACAGGAAGAACACCCCTTTCAGCAGGGAATCACCTTAGCTCTTTATCAGGAAAGCAAACAATGTGTCTTTCGTTCCACCAAACTAAGACTGGTTTAGGATATTCACCTTTGACTCTGTTTTCAGTAATCACAATAAAGCAGGTAACTCTTGAAGATTACAATTTGGCCTATTTTAACTAGTCAACTTTAAAGTTTCTTAATACTGACACTCAATGAGACTTCTGCTGAATCTGGTGAGACTTAAGGATCTGGTGAGGCTGCTCTTGGATATAGTAGAGAAAAATTATTATTATTTTTTTTTTTGTATACCTGTAGCAGGAGTTGAATTGTTCATGGTAAAAGGTCTGTTAGTGACACCAAAAGAAAGAACTTGTCAGGTCCACGCTAAAAAACAAAAGACAAGATTAACAGTAAATGCTGTTATAGAGAAAGTAGCTTAATACAAAAGCTAAACAGCTCTTGTCATTTATTCTTCCCAAGAACATTACCTTTGTATACTCACTATCCACTACTTAGCATGCAGGCAGCTTGTTAAGAACTTATGTTTTGACAATAACATAAAAGCAAACGTCAAGCACACAACTGTTTGTTCTGTCTCAAGAGGCTGTTATATGTTCATCTGTGTTATACTGATTATTTCTCATATTGCTTATGCTACTTCAAACAGTGTGTGTTTCAAAAGGCCAAGCCTAACAAACAGTGAGGAGCACCGAGACTGCAACTCAGCAGTGCTTCCAGGTATGAGTTAATCCTAATGATCAGACCAGTGTTTGCGCCTGGTCATGGTGGAACCTGAGCAAAACTGTAGCTCAGCACATTTTCAATTATTATCTATTATTACACATTTTTAATCTAATCCTTATTCTAAAAATCAGTTGGTAGATAACACTGTACATAAAATGATACTGAAAATCAAAGATTTTATAACACTGATGGTCTGGGACTCTAGCCTACTAGTAAAAAAGAGCATTAAGTTCTCCATCCAAAAATCAGTGCCTAGATGCCTGTAAAGTTTATTTAATTATTGTTGAATTCTATTGTCATATGCCTGTCAAGCATCATCATCTCCATATCACGGTTTGCCAAATTGCCAACACACCACATATCCTCTAAAAGGCAGCTGAGGCTCCTGGAACTCTTACCATATTCACCCATAAAATTATTCAAAGGAAATATCCATTGATTTGGTGGAAGGGAAGGCTGCCATTCCCCTGGCTCCAGTATTCATCAGCCATAGGTCATAGGATGTTCACCTCGCACCACCTCTGGTGGTGCCATGAGATATGTGGAGCTCCCCAAACTGACAAAAAAGACCCACTGCTTTAGGTTATCCAGGTCACCAGTTGAAAGATGGTGTTAAACAGTGTCAGGATCCAGATCAAAGGAGAGAGCAGAATCAGTGACAGAAAGACATTATGCTGGTTCCATATTGGCTGTGGAAGTAACACTGACACAGTTTTTTTTTTTTTTAAATTACTTTGTAAGCAGTGCGTGTTCCTATTTAGGGGCAGTTTTGTCCTTTTACTCGTTACAATTAACTGCATGTTCCTGTTGCTTTACTTTTGCTGGTAAAGTTATTCACCAATCAAGGTTATGACCAGGCCAAAGAAATGAAAATGTCTGTCAGCCAAACCTAGGTGCCCACAAAGAAGTACAAGAAATAATGTGGGAAGCCAGGCAACATGCATGTATTCATTCCCTTCCCAGCTATCCTGCAATGTGACTGGTAAAAACTTTCTTAGACGTTGACTAAAAGCAAAAACAAAACTAATGCAAAAATGTTTTACAAGAACACACAGATAAATGACCACAGTAACAGTTCTTCCTTAAATGAAAATACAATGTGTATATACTGAGTGAGGAGACTGGATAAGTTAAGAAGATAAACTCAAAAGGCATGACAGAATTTGAGTTTCTGAAGCAAGTTAACCTCTCATTTCATAGTAGGAAGAAATGGGAGAATTAACTTTCAAAAACTCTGGGACATGATGAAGTATCTACTGTCATGACAAAGATCTACCATATAGCTGACCTGGCAAGGTCTTAGGCATTCAAAAAGTCCGGAGAAGAAGTTCATACAGTCCAGCTGGTACACTACAAAAGTCTTACTAAACCTTACTAGATTTTACTAAAAAGGCTATAGAGCCTTAGAATGCCCCCGCTTTCTGCATACAGGTTTTTACTGGCTACTTTTTAGTTGTCCACTCTTTTAACAGCTGTGAAACTTGTTGGAGCAATCAAATCTTACCCACAAAATGCAGCTTGACAAAACCTGACAAGCACTTTTCCAGGAGTAATGTCAACTTTTTTTTCCCCCCGTTTTAACCTGCATACTTGTCTGTGATGAGAGGCTGTTTAATACAAGCTGCTCCTCCTGTTCATGGCAAGGGCATGGAAGTGCAGGTGCCAAACCCATTCCCAATAGGTGTTTCCTTTGGCACAACTACTACTACACTCACTGAAGGCAGCACTGCAGCTCTAGCTGCATGCTAAGAGGACTGCATCAATTATATGGTGAATCTTCTTTCTTTCAGATTACAGCAAAAGCTTTTCTTTTTTTTTTTGAAATTAAATTACTCTATGAGTTATTTTGATTTGTAATAATAGGTGTGTTAATGATTCTGAAGTTCAAGTGTAAATCAGGCTGTACTCAGCAAAAAAATGTAGTACCCATCTGAAAATCAAAATCAGGATTCATAACAACTTTGTAAGTGAAATATTAATTAACGATTCTAAATTAATGAAATCTATAAACAACATTAAAAATACTGAAAAAAAGATATATGGAAATAAAACCGCACTCCCCCCTTCCCTCCAAATTTCATCTGTAATATTTTCCTCCCACCTTTCTTCACAGTTACAAATGTGCTAGTACAGTTAAGTTAATGAAAAATGAGATATTCTCACCTACAAAAATGTATTTTTTCCTCTCCCTGACTGTTCTTTCTGGAATTATATTTTTTAGTCAAATAATATGATTGTAGTATTTCATTACGAGATAGCTACAACAACTAAGAAGGTGGTCCAATTTTAAGGAGAATAATTCTTCTTTCATGAAAAAACTTTCTCTGTATATATACTAAATTTTGGCACTCTTTTCTAGAAGAATCTATATGAAAATGTAAGAACTACTGTAGCAAAGCACGCACAATTTGAAAAATGACATTTTCAAACAACATTTTCATATTAGTAACAAACAGCTATTAAATATTCAGGAAAAAAAATAATCTAGATCTAAGGAATATTTCATTAAATTTTGTTTTTTACTTCTTTGGTAAGTTATCTAAATATCTGTCATATTGCTTTTTTCCTGTAGGTCCAGTTCGCAATACCAAGATGCAAAACCAACTTCCAGAATGAGGATTTAATACGAAGGTTCCATTTTAATATTTTGGTGCCATTTCAAAAAGACCTTTCAAAGAAACCGAAGGTCAGCCAGCCAGAGTCACTTTTTTATACTTGTATAAATGTGCCATGGCTGAAAAAGCTGCCACTACAATATGTGGAAACAGGAATAAATTATAGGCAATTATCAGAAACAAGGAAACCTCTCTGCCTCTGCTCCAAAGACCCCCAAACACATTGTCTTGACAGGCTGACCATGAGCCACCCTGTAAAGAGACCAGTTACGTTAGCAAAGACAGCTGCTCTTCAGCAGCCTTCAACACTCATTGGAACTGTGAGCTCTGTTGTCTCTACTATCAATTATTGAAACTCCCTGCTAGACCTGTAACACGATGCTACAGACTTTTTAGAGGCCGTGCAATAATAATTAAAGAAACAGTGAAAAAAAAAAAAGTATTAGGCCTGTGATTTCATTAACACAAAGGTATAGGAGTTTCTTAGAACACCAAATTAGGATAAAATAATTAAAGCAGAGGGATAGATATGCATTACTCAATCTACTCACAATTTTAAAATTTATACTTTTATACCATAAAGATAGCTTAGACAAATGTTTCCTTACTGACAAATGCCATGTTGAAATTGGAACTACAATACATACTCATAAAACTCCAAAACATATCAGCAGGGTTTAACACCAACTTCAAGCCCATCAGTTTCAACAACTGCATTCAAAATAGCATTTAGTCAGCCTTCAGTAAATAAACCATATAATCATTTCCCCATTTTTCTACACCTGAATAAGAAGATTAACAATAAAATAAGTACCCATACAGATGCATTTTGCCTGTTACTTTCTTCTAAACAAGTATTTCTCAATTTATCACCATAAATTGTTTTTCAAGACAGACGCAGCATTTTTAAATAGGGAAATACTTTTCAAAACTATGCAAATGATAATAATGTTGGTTCAAATTACACCCAGGAGCTATGTAAATTGCAAAGAGGTCCTTTCCAGCTCGTCTATGTTTGCTCCTCAGCAGGAGGCTGAAAACGGAGACGAGTTTTACCAAGCTATAGTGTTAATGCTTTACTGGAGTGGAAAGCAGCACGAGACAAGGGCTGGGCAGCACCTTTCCTCTGTCATTCACCATGCCAGCGAGCACATACATGTAAAGAACGATGTATGATACCCAGCTAGACCATTTACCTTCTCTGTAACGTCAACAATTCACGTTATAATATCTACGTGTATGACCAATGTACAAAATACACTGCAAGCTTCTTCAGGACTGAAAGTAATTGTTTTCAAGAGACAGAATGCATCAAAATGGAGTGTAAAATTTTACAACCACTGCTTCAGCTAGCAGCATCACAGAGAAAGAAAGCAGCAAGCTGCTCATTCCAGAACCTAGGGGGTGAGGAAGGCTCGGATAAGCAGTCCCATTTTGAACACATGAGCATCAGGTGGCTGTGTGGTTGCTGGGTCCTTTACTACTCAATGAAAGAAAAGCAATTTGGTCAAAGCTTGTTCTACCCTCTGTACCTAGAAAATACATGCATTATTTCGAGTAGCAGTGACCTAGTTAATTACTTTCGGCCTTTCAAAGCTGGCAAAAGACCTTCTGAGAGACAAAAGGCACAACAGTGAGGCATGTTCGACCAATGCTCTCAACAAGCCTGTTAGCTGCTAAGTATGATCAGGTCAGGCAACTGCATGGACAACATCCCCAGCTCTATCCCAGACAACCTTCCACACAGCGGGAGGCAGCTTCATTGACACGGGTATTTGTTACTTTGATCAGTTACTTTGATCTCACTTACAATAGCCAAGTATTTTCCTTTTTATAGCATATGACCAAAAATATATATAAAAAAAATCATTTTCAACAATAGCAGAACCATATACTTTCACTTGTTTTTATTCCATTAAAGCATTCAATCTAAAGTACTGTAACTTAAGATAGATGGCTGTGCATTCACATATATGAAACTGTTGTTGTAAAGTATCGGCCTTCCATAAATCTTTACAATTTTCCTCCTCTAACCAGGAAGCTGAGGGTAGTTCAGTAACAGTTTAGATTAAACAGCACAGTCAAATTGTTCTCAGGAATACTGACATTACCCAGTTCCCAAATCATCTTAAAAAGCTGTGCTCAGTCTCCCTATAATTGAGTCTCAGTCAGATACTTTATAAAGTTACATATAGACAACAGCACAAACTCAATTTATATTTTACAGACTACATTCTATGTCTTTAGAAGGATTTATGAAAATTTAATAGGCAGGTATAAGATTTTTTAAATGTATATTCAATAACCTATTTTTAAAATCTTTAAAGGTTTAAGTTGACTTAACATTTGCAGTGTGACTAGATTTGTCATGGGTTTGAGATGGGTCATGGGTTTGTTGAAAAAAGTTCAACTGTAAAAATGTCATATCTACAAATCATTTCATCTTGAAACTCTTTAAGGACATATCTGAAAGTCAAACACACAAAAAGTCCTAATATTGCATGAGTATCAAAACAAAAACATGTAAATGGCATTATTTTAAATTAAGTATATATGTACTTAGCTTAAGTATTCTCTTGTTTTAGCTAAGAAAGTTGAGCAAATTGCAAGACTTTTACAATCATTTTTTTTTATAAGTCCTCAACACAAGTGAACACAAGCTCATTTTGAAAATTATTTGCGAAGTACTGACAATTAGATCAAATAGATCAACTGTTCCTGAGACAAAGCAAGCAATCTGCAACAAGCCTTCATCTGGCTGCCCGATTTTCCTGTCATCTAACTTGTGCTCCATGAGGCAGGAAAATAATTTCAATGTTAAACAAAATATGCTGATTCCACAATCAAGAGTAAGAGTCCCGCCTCTCTCCAGGTACACCAAATAAATTTAGTCTTCTCAGGGCTGACAATTTTAGAACTTCTCTTACATTTGGCATTTTTGTTTCAGTTTGCCAGGCTACCTAACATCCCTGGTCTGAGTTTTTATGTGCCAACATTGCATTTTCGAATGCCTGGAAGGTTTGCAGAAGTTAATTCCTCAAAACTTTTATTAATTTCTATAACACCAATGAAACAAAATCTGTCTTATGATTTTGAGACATGAATTGAAGACAGAATGTTTTCACATGTATATGCTAAACAAAACCAACATACTATGAAAATCTGGCAGTATTACATCCATGCTATAAGCTGTACTCATGTAACTGACAAGATAATCGCTAATAAAAGCACAATGAAGTAAAAAGAACCCTGACTTGTCAAACCTGCAATAATTCCCTATGCATCAAGACGAATTAATACAACTCAGGAAGTAAAAGGCCCATCCTACAAACTTTGCCACCCTAATTCTATTTTTAAACAGAGGAATCTCAAATGGAATGCATTAGTTAAATTACTAACAGCTTCTGTACTAATCAGAGAAACTTCATCCAGTCTGAACTCAGAGAAGGATGCATCTAAGCAAAGCGAAAAGAAAATAATTTTAAATGAGTCATCTAATTTCACTGCATTTCCAAGATCATAACTGCTTAACACAAGAATCAAAAATTACACTTCACATACTTTAATTGACATTCTCATTTAAGGTATATCACTAAAGAAACCAGATATTGCAGAGAAACTGCTAACTAAATCAAATCATTTGAAATTATTAAGATATATTTAAAGTACAAGAAGACACAAAAGTACATTGACTACTCTAATACATTTTCAGGTCTCTCATAATGACAAACATCCACAATAGCAACTTCTGCTTCCATAGCTACCTGGCAAAGTAGGTCATGATCTTCCCATTTTAAATATTTGCCTTGCCACTATTGATAAATGGTCTGAACATATAAAACAGACCAACTGCATACTGTTTTGAATTTCACTATATTGGGTTCTAAAGCAAACCCATCTTTTCCTCTCTAGAATGCAAAATCATCTAAGGCATAAAACCTTGTCAGACTTGGACTATAAGTTAATTAAGAAACACCAAACTCAAAAGAACAACTAGTACAATTTAATATATAGAGAAGGGAAAAAAGAGCAGCACTGGCACAAACCAAGTAAGTAACTTGAAGCATTTTTCAACATTTTGCATATAGTCAGTTTCACTATAGCTAGAAAATCAGAAACCAGAGACCACAGACCTTCTCATTTCTCAATTACAATTAGAGCATTCCTTCTCTACTTTCCATCTTACAACACATTTTGTTAATTCTATTCCTGTCTCCTCCCCAAAATAGAAAGGTAACTAAAGATATCCCAGACTAAAGTACTATGAGTTTTCATTATGCAAGGAGCTAAAGAAGAATACAAGAGTCATTTTCCTATAAGCTTTAGTGACAAAAAGTTCTTCTTTAACTGGATGGTAACTCAATCCAGCTTTCAATAATTTAATTTATTTTGCATAATATAAGCAAAATAGCACATGATTTTTCTCTCAAAGACAACTTCCATATATCCTTATCAACATTACGGCTATAATTAAGCTGCTTGTTAATTATTTTCCAAAAAACCAAATGACTACATTTAATTTTTAGAGAGGGAAAGCAGAAAAAAAAAGCATGTTCTTGTAATTGCAGAATATGGTCTTCAAAAGATGTTGTAAACACTACTTAAATGTACCCTTTGCTTGACTCTGATGCTGAATTTTCTGATGCCATTCTTTCAACATCAATACCAACTCAGGCTGTTCTAATGGATTTCCACCCCACTTTCCCACTTTGAACCAAACAGGAGCACAAATTGTCCAAAAATAATACATGTCATGTTTGTTACAGAGTCACTGATTGTCTGCAAAGCTGAGGCCATGGCTTCTCAGCACATCCCAAATAAATTACAAGTTCATTGTCACAGAAGAACTGAATCAATGCCTCATGGCATTATTTGCTTTCCCTATATTTCACTCTAACTCACTGAAAAGTTTACTGAAAAGTTCAGCAAGTCACTGAAGAAAGATCTGGTAATGCAAACTTACGCTGATTCATGTATATCCATCAGGTTTAGAGATAGCTAAGAATTATTTAAAATTAAAATGTGTGCACTTGCAATTGAGTTGTAGCTTCTATTCAAAAAGAGAGTGTGAGCACAGCCACATTAGTTCATCTTGCCAGAACCCTGTTTCTGACAGTTTCTAACTGCTGATGCCCTAGAAAGAATTTAAGAAAACATGCACACAGCAGTATTTTCTCAAAATGCTCTCCCAGAGCATCACAACAGACACAAAAGTTACCTGTACTAGAAAAAGATGCATAGCACATTTTCAACAGAAGAATAAATATCCCAAATGTGAGAAATGTATTAAATATAAATAAATCTATAAATATAGTGTACCCTTCACAGTGATGACTTGCACTACACAATAAAAATCAATATCTAAGGAAAGGAAGGAATATAAATTACCACAACTAGAATGATTCATCAATGGACCAGGAAACCTTCACCTAAATAATTTAACCATGAACTGGTGCCAGCAGACAGGAGGAGCAAGGTGCTGAGTATGCCAACTCTGGCTGTGCAAGGTTGGTCCTAGGTACTCCTACATGGCCAGGTGACCCTGCAGGCAGAGCTGCGCTGATTCCCTTTGGGTGGAGGTAGATGCGGTTTGTGAAGGGTAGAGCATCTTTCAGACTGTTTGATCTTTACTAGTTGGTGGACTACACTGAGCTGATGGGTATAGTGAGATGCCGGGCTAATATTTGTGAGCAAGTTTTGTCCCCTGATAGTTACTCTTTGCTTTTCATAACACCTACATAACTGTGTTTTAGCTAACAAATCAAAATCCTTAATTACTGCACAGGAACATACTATCAAACTGAGGGGCTCCAACTGTAGTCTAACTACTCTAGTTATATCAACAGTAGGTCAATACCGATTCTAACCTCAGCTCTTCACTTCCATTACACTCTCAGGTCTAACAGTAGGTAGTGGGAAGTTGACTGCATCATAAACAACACCTTCTGCAACAGTCTCCAGACTACTACATACAGAATTATAACAACGATGAGTAACATTAAAAGATGAGCAAGGAGGTGAAACAGTGCATTCGGGCTCCAACAAGAGAATCTATTGTACCTGACAAGCAGTATTAAATGCAAACCCGCACTCATGTAACACTATGATCTCTACTTCCTGATTGCTATCTAGGTGCCTGCGTAATTCTGGCATTTCCACTTCGTTTTGAAAGATGCTATTCAGGTACTCCCCACTCCTACAGTTTGGGTATTCTCTAGTGAACACTTTCTTTAGACATCTTTTTTTCATGTCTACCAATGTGATTACTGGGGTATGATAGATCTGATCACCAATTATACACACAGTAGCATGAGTTTCACATTCTCACAGACGCGGAAATGAGCATGATCTGTCTTCCCATTCTACTGCTACATCAACATATATTACATGAGTCTTGTTTCAATTAGTGGTTACAAAATGCTTTTGTCTAAAAGATGAGATACCTTCATTTCTAACTGACTTTTGCTTAAATAGCAAAGTGGGAGGTTTCTGTACGTGTATCTTACTCTGGTTTACTTCTAGCATCTTACAGTTACATCTATCACTTTCTAAAATTCAATGTAAAAATAATATTCTCTCGGCCTTGAACTGCCTAAAGACAGGCATAACAACTACTTGATTTTCCCTTACGTTTCAAATATTTTACCTTCTTGACACTCTTAGACTTCGTCATAATTTCTTAAAAGAGTACTGAAATTAACAATTTAATAACTAGGCTTGGCTTTTCCTTTCAGAATTGCTGCTCTTCAGAGGATCATCCTGCAAAAAAATAAAAAAAACAACTGGGTCTAACTAAGACCTAACAGTTTGGTTGTAACTGTCATTGCTGAAACTGGTTCATTTAATATTACCTAGGGGTTCATCCATCCATTCTCTTTGAGATATGGGCATCAACACGACGTAGCTACATGTTGAGTTTTTCCAAATTACATGACACATTTTTCTTGCAAATCAGTCATCCAGGTCAGCTTTCCTCATATCTGTTAAATGCAATTTTCACTACACGACCCATCTCCAGAGGGTACTCGCCACTATTCAAGAACTAATCAGAATATAGGTATAACCTGGGCCATTTCATCTGTAATACTACATCAACGACCACATCAACGACCACTATTTTGCTTTTGGACTCAGTTGTCTTTTACCTTCACCTGCCTTTATCATCTGTTGGATGGGACTTCAAATTGCAGCTTTTCTTCTCTCCCAAATAATAATAATTTTAAAAGATCCATTACTAAACAAGACACATTGTCAGCCATCTTCAGATAGTTTGTCATGTTCACAGGCTTAATGTGTGACAGTATGAGAGATTCCTCTCCAGCTCATGGGCAGAGCATGTGGATGGAGGCTTCTCAAGGATCACCCTTCCTCTGCCCCGGAGTTCACGAATAGGCTTCTTAAGACCTATTAGTGAACTCAAGATCCTGTCAAAATTCTTTCTTGCTGCCTAAGTTCACACACTGCAGTGCACAACTCCTCAGTGTCTGCACTATCTCACTGGACAGAGCCCCCAGCCACTGAGCCCCTCAGGTACTAGTATCCACATTCCAGCATCATAAAATCAGATTAGTAGGTTCTTCCATCTGCTTTTATAAACAAACAGAATTCAAGGGTCATATGATTTCAGTGTCCTGCATCACTACTATGTTTTTCTCAGTCCTTCTCGCAGCCTTGCAGGATCCATTGCAAAATGGAATCTCTCCCACATGGATGCTGGCAGAAGAAGAGATAGATACATTGCGTAGAGCACAGCCGCACAACCTTGAGAAGCAGGGGGAAGAAACAGCAGTCAAGGAGCATACAAGAAGCAGCCTTCCCCTGCTGCCCACTACAAAGAAGCTTGTTCCTTTACCAAGGCTGTTCCAGGCAGTTAGGAGTATTTGCTAGACTATACAATGAGAGTTGCCAAGTGATTACACTAAATGCAGCAGGAAAGGCATAAAAGTGGCATTCCATTTATTACTGCTTCTGGCTTGAAAAAAAAAAAAACCCACCTCACAATGTTAGTACTGTTTTATACATAAAATTAACACTATTAACATAATATCCCTAATAGCAGTACTAAGTGCACCTCTCACCAGACCCTTGCCTCCAAAAACCCATGTCCTGGCCCCAAGTAATTCAGCAAACTAACTTGGCAGCTGCAGGCAGACTTAGCTTGAAGATGTTCATCAGCCAGTACTTCAACACTACAACCCTCTCTTCACACTCCAAAATCTCCCTTAGACCACAATTCTGACCTTTTTTTTAAAAAAATTAAAGGTGTGTTTAAGGTCAAGACAGAAACATTAATTACTACACAATATCTGGATTTGTGTGAAGTAGTTTGTCTGTTTCCCCCATGAAAGAAGAGTTATTACTGCAAATGACACAGGAAAGTCACAGAAAGGTAGTAGTCTTTGCTTCCCCTTCCCTTGCTGAGGCAGATGCAGTTTATGAGGGGAGAGCACCTTGCAGACTGTCATGCTGTCTGATCTCTACCGGCTAGAGGACTGCTGTGAGCTTTTGCTCACTGATTAGCATGGTGAGTTGCTGAGCAAATAAGGTTTTACAAATTTAGTTCTGCTGTTTTTTCCAACTACACCTTTTTCCCCATCTCAACAACTACACTCCAGGTAGTTAAATTTTAGAACTGCTTTGGATTTATCACATTTTTAAGTTCGTATAAGAAAATTCTTGGTATTCCTTCATGACAAATATGATAAAGCAGAAACAAACCACCTCAAATTTATTAAGCATTTCCATGACTTTAGACCGCTTAAAAAGAACTAAGCTTTTTGTACAATGTTGATGTGGCTAAATTTCAAATGGAGAATAAATAACCCCAACATTCCTAAAACCCTCCACTACAAGCACTACCAAGTTTTAACAATTGTAAACTATCAATGATTACTCTCTCACTCACAGAACTCCTAGAAATTATAATCTTGTTAAGCATTTTAAATCCAATTTAAAGGGGTCCTTTAAAGTATCCAATAAATGAAAACATCTGCTTACTACATGAGTTAAAGTGAGAGTCTGTCAAACAGGATGTCAGAGAAATATCCTCCTCAGGAAAGGGATTAGGATCCGTGAGGCAAATGATGGAATTCATGGAGACAGGCCTGGGAGACTCCTTGTGTGGTCAAACACCATGAGATGGAAAGACATTTAGAGAACACAAATCCTGCCTCTTCCACTTCTTGTTATAGAGTTTATACATATTAGGAACTTGCTGTTTGGTATCCCGAGCTTACCGATGACAAACTAATCCTCTTCCCCTCAACCCTGAAAGGAAGTCATGCTGCAGTTGTCTTTATAAATTTAACCGTGAGGCTTGATGTCTTTCCCTTCAGAAGTCCATTACAAATAACAGGAGGTCTTAATTCCATGTATGTTCTTAAGTATTAAAAAACATTTCAGAAATATTGCTAGAGAGTGACAGACACACAGAGTTATATGCAATGCAATTAATTTAAAAGCTATTATACAAGCAATATTTTAAAACATTAAGGGCACCATTTTTTTTTGGAACACAGAAAGCAATTGATAAAAAATTTAAAATGGTACTTCTGGAATTATTCAAGTTTTTACCTGAAATTAATTCTCCACACAAAATACACAGTAAAATAATTATGTGTTAAAATATGAAGAGTAGAACAGAATTTTCTACATTTGAGCTCAAACACACTGAGTCAGCTTGCCAGCAAGAGGAATTTCATTATTTCTAATACATTTGGATGAAGATCCTTGCTTTTTTAAATAGGGACTTCATTTTATAAAGGTGTTCTAAAACTTGGAGTAAGAATCATACAGTGCATATCTATGTTCTATAGGATGATGGAGACACTGAGTTCACTATCACTTAATCTCTGTGAAATTGTATGAGAACAGTAACAATAGGCTATTCCACAGTATTGTTTTTCATTTTTTTCTCTCTCCTTTAAGGTAAATATTAATTTAACTTTTATTCAGTATCTTATGTTGAGGACACCACAGTAGCAATTATTGGTTTTCCACTGCTTTCCCTTTCTAATCCTCTAATAACTCCTCACAGGCAAAGCACAACATCTACTCTCACTTTAGAATAGAATAGAATTATACACACTTTCTCTTTCCCACAGATTTTGGAACTACAGTTTATATAAGTAGACCATTTTAATGGCATCAAATATTTTTACCTTTTTGATATGAACTTTAAAGGGACATCTTAGCTTACACCAATTTACTTAACCTATTAAAGAGAGTAGAGATCAGTAACCTATCCCTACTATTGATCTGAAGGACAAGGAAATAAATACTACCTATTCTTTCTACAGAACAGCACCACACAACCTCAGTTATTCCTTTATGACCTTGTACCATCATTAATAGAAATATTACTGCCTCTTTCAAACAATCAACAGCACACTAAACAAAAGGCTTACTAAAATTTTCTTTTAAATTCTTAATGAGCAAGAGTGTATATCTGTAAATAAATGCTACATAGAATGAAATCCTGTGAAAAATGATAGAACAGCATTTGCCTCTAACTGAAGTTCTTTCACTTGGAATCACAAAGCTAAGTACAATGTGATATTATATACTGTTCTGCATCATTTATATTTTGCTGTACAAGGGTTAAAAACAGTTTTTATGACAATACTTGCAGGCTTAAAAAACACTTTAAAATTAAAAAGTATTTATGAAGCAATAAATGTAGTTGGATTAGTGTCATGTATGCAACAGAACTTTTGTACAACTCCAACCCCACTAAAAATAATCTCAAAAGCATCATTTAGCTTTTTAAAATACATTTGAAATACTAGCTTTGAAATAAAGCCTGTAAAAGCTATTGACATCACATGGACTTTAGTACTAGAATCTTCAGTACAAACATTATATATAATGAAAGAAATACACCTATCATACATGTTTTTATGCATTTAGTATATTTATACACATTTTACTTTATTTCTCTGCTCTAGATCCCCAAATACAAATTTCTTATGGAAAGTATATCTAAAGTAACCTTGTCCATAACCAGGACGTTTTGTGCTCAGTTTGGTGAGAAAAACATTTAAACGGACTGAAGGAAAAAAAGGGTCTTTGTGGACAAACCAGTTGATAAAGTTATTATTAAGAAAGAAATGATAAAGAAAATCAGAACAACTACATACGAAAGACAACAAAAGAAATCCTACCTCTAAACCGACCACTGCTATAAAGCCTGTAACAATACTGTAAAAAAAGATGAGAAAGTAGAAAAAATGAGAGCAAGACATTTTAATCATGGTACTAAAAAGTTAACATCGCTGTTAAAATATGGCTGGCAGGACCACAGAAGTAATCAATAAAATTTCTCTTCACTTTCTACATAAAACACTCAACTTTTAACCCATTTTCCTCTGAAAACAGAAAAATGAATAAGTAAGATTCTGCTATCTACTATTTCTCAGAATTTTTTAGGAGGAAGAAAATCTCCTTTTGCTATTTCAAATTCCATTGTTCTGCAAAAAGACCCATAATTTAGTATGCTGTTTCTAACCATGAGCTCAATACTTTCTTGGAGATTAGTGCTGTGTGACAGAAAAAAAAATCTGCATTTCCCATTTTTTCACCCCTTTTGGCTTGTGTTTTGCTTCCTGTCTTAGCTGTGTTTCTTATCAGTTTCTTACTGTATGAGATTCTCTCATCCAACAGTTTTTACTCCTCAGCTCAACCTCACTTCATCGGTCAGAATGAGTAGTAATAAAAGTCACTGTTAGCATCATCATTTAGAATAAAGCTTCAGAGTTATTAACACACTAGTTATATACATGAACTCATTACCTCAGATGGTCTGGAGACACAAGACAGCATTAATAAACATCTGTTTTCTTCTATTTTTTAACTTAGCTTCTATTTTTACTGGTATCTATACTGGTTAGTACCTTCATATTGTCTATATTTCTTAATTAGATTGCTTTTGTTAAATATCAAACTTGTTATGTCATTCACTGATCTGGATGACAGTCTAAACTACGATTTAGTCTATGACTTGCAAGTCTTGGTAAGTCTGGATCCTCCTAAAACTCTGCTTGTTTCTTGTATTGTGTTATTTGAGCCCTATTCCACATCTTTTGCAGTACCTACTGAAACAGCAGCTAGTACAATAAGAAAGAGCTCCTTAAAGAGAACACCGCAGCCAGCACTCTAAGCTACACTTGTCACAGGTGTGCACTAAACATGTCCTATGACTGCAAAATAGAGTTCAAAGTCAAAAAAATCTCAAGGAACCTTAATCTTGTTTCTCAATGATTCTACAAATATGTTATTTATATCATTACAGTCCAGTCCCAGACGCACTCTCTACAAAGGGCAACTATTAGGCAGTGAAGATAGCAGCAAAAGCAACAGAGCAACACAGCACAGTCTTACTGCTCTCTGCATTTACACATGTCAAATTAGGAAGTCCATTAATTTACATAGATTTGAGACCTACTTTACATGGCAGCAAGACAAAAATTAGTAAATGACACAATCCTATGATTTCCTTACAGAAAAAAGGTTGAGGGATATTGTAGGTAAGACTTAACAAAAAAGTTGTTTTAATGTTACTTTCACATTTTTAAAGCACTTTATTTTGCATTTATACATATTTTTTTCCTATTTTTAAGGCAACAAAGCTGGCGTAATTGCACAAATTATTCTCATATATTGCATTACCAAATAAAATACCATTACGCATGAAAAAGGAGGAAATCATAAATAAACACGTTCTTTTTCAACAACATATCTACATGACACTTTCAGTCTGCTACCATTTAAAATAACTTATTTTTTGAAGGAATAGATATCTGCTTTTCATCTTAAAAAGCAAGGACTACATAGAATTATAAAAATGAATGCATTTTGCTTATCAGGAAGTGATGTTTATCCTCACTGACCTATCTATTATAGCATGAACTCCAACATTATTTAAGTTGGCCTTGTAAGACTGGATATTTTTTTTTTTTTTTTTTTAAATCTACACAGGACCCACTTTACACTATCCATTCCTTTTAAATACTTGGTTGTCCAGAGGAGAAAGACTAAGCAAAAACACTGTAAAAAAACCCTAAATACTGCAAGTAATTGTGCATGCCTGTACCTTATACTCATTTTCTGAAACTGAGCAGTATTATATGGTGAACATGCATTTATATGCCTCTAGGAAGTTTTATTACACAGAAACAAGACTGATAGCAGAGAGAAAAAAACAATAATTCTCTGATTTTGAGATCAAGAGGTTCTGTGTATATGAGTTTTGTACAATGCATTCAATATCACGCATTAACTTTAAAAAACAGCACTGCAGATTTCAAGCAGACAGTGTTCTAGGAAAGGATAGGATGGTGGAGGGAAAAGATACTTAAGCTTCAAAGAAGGCTTCAAAAGATTTCATTTTTGCCCATACTCAATTGAGGTGTTTTTGGATCACCCTCATTTTAAGGCCACACAGGTCTCAATATTTAGTAATCACAGAATGTTTGAGTTTGGAAGGGACCTCTAGCCAAGCCCCGTGCTCTAGCAGGAAGTCTTACAGCACGTGGCACAGGGTTGCATCCAGGTGGATTTTGAAGATCTCTAAAGAAGACGACTCTATGGCCTCTCTGGGAAGCCTGTTCCAGGGGCTGGTCCTGTTGGCAACACTCCTCCTGAAGCAGGTCAGGATCCCATTAACCTTCACAGTGCTACCTCATGGTCAACCTTTTGTCAACCAGGACTCCCAAATCGCTCTCCACAGAGCTGCTTTCCAGCAGGTCAACCCCTAATCTGTCCTGGTACCTAGGAGGCCTCCTCCCCAGGTGCAGGACCCTGCACTTCTTGTTAAACCTCATGAGGTTCCTCTCTGCCCAACTCTCCAACCTGTCCAGGTCCCTGTCCAGGGCAACACAGTGCTCGGGATTATCAACCACTTCGCCCAGTTTGGTGTCACCTGCAAACTTGCTGAGGGTGGCCTCTGTGCCCTCATCCAAGTCACTGATGAACAAATTGAACAGCACTGGGCCCAGTACTGACTTCTGGGGCCATCACTAGCCACAGGCCTTGACTGTGTAATGTTTGGGTTAAATGGTAAAATCCTAGCAGGGATCGCTACCCCACCACATGCTTGTGGATTTATGTGAACAGAGGGTAAGTAAAGAAATCAAAATAATCATTGCTTTCTTCTAGTACTCACTACTGAGAGAGGATGACCTGTCTTCTTGATTTTAAGCTCTAATGCATCATGTCTTTCTACGAATAAGAATGTCAGCAAGTTAAATTATACGTAGCACGGTGTGATTAAGTAAATGAATTGCACAAAAGGTTACAGATCAATGGTTCGACTACTGACTCATGGGAGCACTCATTCTATTGGCTTTCACAGGAAATTAAGGGTGCGGTTTCCTCATCAGTTTAAGCTGATCTAAGGCTGCTGTGAGAAGTGCCAATCACTCCCTTAACATGGGCTCTCACTGCTCCTCCTGCACTGATTAACAGCTGCCAGGCAGTTCCGTGCCAGAGTAACTGCTTCAACGCACCAGGAATTCACTACAGCACACCAATATGCCGCAGCTGCTACAAATGTAAGGAAGGATCACACCTTTGGCCACAGCATGAGTCTGAAGAGCTCTAGCTAATGGGGAAATAGCCAAGCCAGGAAAGAGTGGTATCAACAGGAACAGTTTTAATCTTTTTACCTGCACAATTCTACACACAACAATGTCAAACATGCCTCTTGCTCCAAGGCAAAATTTATTTTCACAGTTCACTTGCTGAAATGGTGCGTAAAAAAGCAAGCCCACTTCTCTCAAACATCTCTATAAATGTTTGGGGCACAAAATGAAATTCAAAGCACAAGCCACAGCATGGTTCAAATGATTCACAGTGGTGAAAACTGAAAGTAGAAAAAGTGAAAGCAAGAGTGCAGTTCCATACAACAAAAATATTGGCTGAATATAAAAGAAAGAATTAAGAAATGTACCTACCTTGAAAGAAACTGTCGAAATCACAATGCCCTATGGAAGAAAAGAGAAAAAAAAAGATTTAAACATACACATTTATCACTTATCACCTCTACAAGTGCTTCAGCTTGCACAGCATTTGTGCAGCAGGAAGCTCAATGAATACTTCCTCATAAGACTCTGCACATGTAAACAGCATCCCCCCCACAGAGTATCTTAGCACATTTGACTTTCTTAACCATAGACTGAGTATTATAACCAATCATTGATAACTGCTAAGGAAGCAACAGAAGTGACTCATAGTTTGTTACTTTTGTATTTTGGACAAAATCAGATGATTCTCATTTCTGATGACATTGGATGTTATTAGTTAGAAAACTCTACGTTTGTCCTGGGACTAGCAAACTCATAGGTAGGGATGCTTAAATTCTTACTGGACCTGCAACGGCTATTTTCCATAGCCACATAAGTCACAGCACATACATAAACAGTACTGATGGAAGGAACTATATGTAGGAAGCTGGACCGTATAACACAAATTCAAAGAGAATTATGAGCCAGACACCTAAGTGTAAGTAATTATAGTATTCTTAAGAGCTCAGACATAGCCTTGTCACAGCTGAAAATTTAATCTGGAAATGGGATGGCTTAATTTAACTTTGAAATAAGTTCAGTTACCATTTTTTTTACTGTTCCTCTTGGATTTTGTCTTCTAATTGACAATAACTCACTAACATCAGTTAAAGAAAAAAAGAAATACATATTTGGTATGTGTTTGGCAATTGACAGAAAATTATAGTTCATACCATTAGCAATTTATTTCAGCGTAATCAGTTTAATTTGAACCATGTTCTCCTCCAAATGCAATCATCTTAAATAAAGGAGAAAATCAGTTTCTCTGCCATAAGTACAAGCAAATGTCTTACAGCTTTCTACAGAACCTTCCTGATTATAAGAAAAATGTTTTCTATTAATTTAGCTTTTTTGTATCCTTGCCCACATTAAATTTAAGTTTGGGATCTAAATGAGCGTCTCATTTCTCTGTCCCATAGAAATAAATTAATCCCTGTATATAGCTGTATAGTCCCGGTTCTAATGAAGTGTCATTTTACTTCTTGTACTTTTTCTATTTTGAAAACTGTTTAGTTACAAGTATTTTCAATAGACAGAACATTACAAAGTTATTTTCTTTACAGTAAATATTTCATTATGGCAATTTTGATCTATTAATGCTCCTAATCGCTTGCAGTTTCAACTGCCTAAAAATTTGGAGATCCTGTGACTCAGAAGGTACTCAGCTGCCCTTAACAAAAGAACAAAATCCCCAAACACCTCCCAAAACAGGCCTTCATTAGCGAGTGTCACAGGAGGCATTTAGCAACTCAAAGCATACTCAGAGATGCAGCTACTCCCCAAAACCTGCATCTTCATTACATTATTCATTTTTCATTTACCTTTAGTTGCTGCCTTACTTGTACAAATGTAACACTAAACTAGAGCTCACATAGTAAACTTAGTGGACAATTCAAGAACTGTGCACAGTTTGCATTTCCTGTTCACACTGGACACAGAAAGACTATTATCAACCTTAAATTATCCTTAGCACTAATGCTCAGGGCTCTACACCAACAAATCCCGCCCCCCCGTCAAATATTAGAAACTAAGTTAAGTAAATGAAAAGACTGCACAAGAAAGTCAAGAAAGTCATTGTACAATTGAAAAATTGTTAGGAAGGCTACAGGGCCCATATATTACAAAGAGAAAATTCCATCCTCAAATGGTTTCAATAAAAAAAGTCCCTCCTAAGCACATTTTATAATTAAAATGAGCTTTAGCCCAATGTCAACTTCCTTACGCTTCTTTTGAAGTTTTCTTAGTAGTACTTTCAGAGCAAATACGGCAAACATACACACATATATATATACATTCCCTGTATCCGAATTATCCCTTCCATTTGTAAAGGCGGCTCTGCGAAGCGACACTTCCCAACACTGCGCTATTCCCCTTTAATCAGCACTTCCACAGGAGCGCGTTGGCCAAGCGGCCTCGCCAGCAGCGATGGAAGCTCCCCGAAAAGTTTCGCTGCTGTGAGTCATCGGGTGGGAAAATGAATAAAGAAAAGGGGGAAAGAAAAGAAGAGAAAGAGGAAGAGGGGGGAGAAAAAAAAGGAAAAGGTAAATAAAAAGCAGCGCACAGAGGAGGCCAGGAGGGCGCCGCTGGCTCCTGCCCGCGCGCGGCGGAGCCCGGAGGCAGGAAGGGCCTCCCGGCCGCCGCCGGGGACGGCGCGAGCAGCACAGCGCGGCGCGGCGAGAACGGACGGCTGGACCGCCGGGGGAGACCAAAAAACAAAACAGAACAAGAAAAAAAGAGTGATAGGAAAGGAAAAGAAAGAAATGGGAAAGGAAACAAAACATCACCAGCAATCACA
>JAWLRI010000168.1:598485-613049 GCA_034781795.1 Crypturellus tataupa | reverse complement strand
ATAATTATGTTTTTTTTTTTATTTTTTTTTCCAAAATTTCTTCATTTTTTCTTCTTGTGTTTTTTTTTTTTTTTTTTTTTTTTTTTTTTTTAAGGTAATATCCTCCTATTTCCCTTCTTAGTTCAAGGTTCTGTTTCAACCATATCATCCCCTTGCAGCTTTGATTAGTCTTGCATAACATCATATTTATGGCTTGTTCCTTCTACATTTGTTATTCATTCGACTTTACCCATTGTCTTTTAGGATGCAGTTTAATTTGAAAGTTCACTCCCACACTGTTTTATAAATCACTATTCCCAATTCCAAAATATTTGTTTCACAGCAGATGCAGAAAAATCTCACATGAAATTTGGTAATTGTAACTATATTTGTAGCGATATACTCTGTTCTGGGTCATTGGTCTCAGCCATGAAAACATCTGCTGTGTGCTTGATTTCTGAACATCTGGAAAAAGGATCATTTGTAACTGCACACTGCTGTTAATTATATGCAAAATCTTAATGTCTTACATGCCAACAGATCTGTTCCACAAGCATTTGAGGTTGTTTGGAACCACCATCTGCTTTTGTGGCTGCTGCAGAGTTTGCACTGCCGCTTGTGTGTCTTGATCCTATCTGGTGACTAAGAGCGCTCAGTTTCCCAGATTGCCTTTGTGAAGATCCACCTTTACACTTGTGCTTCTCTGGGACCAAATGATCTTTAGATTCTAGCCTAGACAGTTCAAAAACTAGTTATAGACTGTGACATAGCGTAGTTTGGGGTATTTATGTCTTTCATCAGTCACACTGCAAATCTCTGGAAAAGTATTCAAAGGCTGGGACCACAGCCAGTGAATTTGTGCCCAACTTCATTCCTGTTCCGCTGAAAGACCTTTTAATTGCTGCTCTTAGCAGTCTATACCTCAGAGTTGAATGTGAGATTTCTCCTTTACACTAAATTGTTCTTGGGCTTTCCTGAAAGACCTTGTCCTAAGACTTCTTCCCTCTGCTCAGCAAAATTTCCACCATGTATATACTGACCGTAGTTTACCAAGCTACAGCTGTCTGCATTAAGATGTAGTATTTCCACTCCTAGCTCCTTCCTTCCTGTCTGCCTGCCTGCTTCTCTCCCTCCCTCTCTCTTGCTTCCTCTCTCTCTCCCACTTTCTTGCACGCCTACTTGCTGGGGAAAAATACAAGATGAACAACAGAAATGGGTGGTTTTGCCTCATAGGCCTAACTAGAAAAAGAAATGAAAATGGTCTCCCTATTTTTTAACGATGATTGGTTTTACCAAATCATCTGGAGTCCAGTCTGAGAAGCAACCAAACGGGTCCCAGCTAAAAAGATGGTTGTGTATGCAGTGTGCACAGGAAGTGCGAACTATCCAACACAGACCTGGTGCAGCTTTTAGCAGACTGTCCCTTTTTTTTTCCAATCTTTTTTTTTTTTTTCAAACCCTCCTTCTCCCCCACTACCTTGTGAGGAAAGACAAGTAACTGTGTTTGGTTGTACTTTAGGAAAGGTCAGAGAACCTTCTTATGGGGAATAAGGTGCTGAATGAGGGAGCTTGGGTGTTGGGAATGTTATCAAAATGCTTGCGAAAATCTGCATAACAATTCCCATTTAATGGCTCAGTTGTTAATGACTGCATTGCTGGTGAGCTCCCGCACACCTATGCAAGGGGGCCCTTGCTTGTCCTGTCTTCAGAACTGCAGTTCCTCAGGGGCAGGGACAGGCAGCCCCTCTTTGTGCAGCAGGCAGCCCAGCGGGACCAGGCTTTAGCTTGTGATGGGTAAACAACAGCCCCCGTGCCTGAGGGAGGCTAGTGGAATGGTCTGACATCCTCCTCTGAGGGTCACGTTCCTGTTTCTGCCAGAGAACACCAGGAAGGCTCTGCAAAACAAGAGTCAGGCGATTGACTTCACTATAATGCCCTGGGTGGTAGTTTTTTTTGCCCAGACAAAAGGGTCATGTTTAAGCACTAAAGGCCAATCCTAGAAAACTAGAACATCCGTGAGGTTTGCTTAGTTTCTCTGAGACCCTGCATCTAAGTTACAGAGTTCAGAGCTGAGGTAGGAGCGGTGGATCAGGTCCTCACAGATCTGCCTGGACCTTCTTCCTGGTTTCAAGCAATGATTTAGGCGCGTGAGTCATGCAGCATATGGTCAGTTGTAGTAGTGCTGATTCATCCTTGTTTTGAAAAGGCCCTAAGGGGCACTGGGTTGGAAGTGCGTTAATTATCCAGGGGGGGTTCTTATTTTGTTAATGTAAATGTGCCCCCCAAATACTTGGTGTATTGAAAAGAAAAAAAGCAAAAGCAAGAGTAACCTACAGTTGTTATCCAGGTGAAGGGAGGGGAAGGTATTGTCTACTTAAGCTTCTCATGTTCAGGAGAGGGGACACCTGGGAGCCGTGCGATACTATTTCAGGTGGTTACTCACATCTTCTGTTCTTTGTTGCCAGAAAGAACAGTGTCTGTGTGTGATTCATCTGTCATGCCCAATGGAAATGAAAAGTACATGTCAAAAATGTAAATAAAAAGGAATTAAAGCACTGGAATTTGTCCATTTTACTGGCTGTGCAATTTCCCCAAAGCACACTATGCAAATACGCCTTCTTCAGGAATTGCATTGGACCTTCGAATTTCACCATTTGTGATGCAACACAGGATTATAGTATTTGTCTAAATCCAGTCATTGTGATTGTTCTAATCATTTCAAATATACTCGAAATGCCACTTTTAATGTATAATAATAATACATGTATTATTAATGTAATAATGGAAATAATGTAAGAGGGACTGCCTTTTGAAGAGTTCCAGCTAGAAGTCATGAGACTTGAAAGCTTTTTTAACAGAAATACAGTTTTGAGAAATGTTAAATGCAGTGTATAGGTTTTGAGAGAATCCCTACTCCTGCCATTCATTCAGCTCATGTTTAGGAATTTACTAAATGTTAAATACAGTAAATCCATATTCAGAAACAGGGCTTGGAGGATGAAATATTGGTAAGCATGGATGCAATAGAGCAAATCATACAGGCCAGAAGCAGATGCATTCTTCATCCAAAGCCAGTTATTTCTCACTATCCACTCAAGCCTGTCATTTTAAACCCCAAAAGACTAATTATGTTATAAAAGGTTATTTTCTTTTAATTCCGTGTACCCTAGCTGTGTACTAAGCCAAACAGCCTCACTCAAGTGAGGACCCCCCAGTGTGTCTTACACGAGCAGGACTGAACACATAGCCATCCTTTGTTTCTTCACCCACGGACATAATTCATTTCCAAGAGGCAGGAGCATCATGAAATTCTCTGTGTTTAACCACCCCCTAGAAAACGTGTGAGCAGAATCTGACCTTATGTGTGGTTAGCGCCCTTGGAAATTCCGTCTGACACAAGCTTGAGTGGGTACTGAAATGTCCTGTGCGTATTCTTACTTCCGCTGTTTCCCTAATTCTTTCCAGGTGTCCAGAAGGGAGCTGGACCAGTCCATCAATGCCATGAAGCAGGCCAACCTTGTCAGGTATGTACGGAAGAACTGTTCAGGACAGTTTCAGCTCTGTTGCAGGGTTTTGGGGCTTTCTTACAGCCATCAAAAGCACCATCTGCTGGAGCTCGGGTGTCTGCATGAAAATGCTAGAGACAGATGTCATGTTTGACAGGATCTGCACTGTCCTTCCATCATGACACTGAAGGCATGGTCAGACATTCATACCTCTGTAAAAATCATGGTAGTTGAAGGACGGAAGGAGGGAACTTCAGCTTCTCCCCTGGCCTTCAGCCTTCTCTATCTTATTTCAATATAAAACTGAGTATCTTACAATCAAAAAAACAAAAGGGTAAAGAGAAAATGAGGATTTGAATGATAGATCTGTAAGATCAAAGCCTAAATGAGGCTTTCAAGCATAGATTTAGTAAGATTTTGAGCCAAATGTAATTGAAGATATCACTGGAATTAGAGGAGGAGCCTTACTAAACCCTGATATGTTAATGCATAGCTTAAGCATAAAAAACGCTCATCGTATAGAGATCTATAGTACCTTTCATTTACTCAAGCAAAAACGTATCCCAACTTTAAAGCACTGCAAACAGTGTATTATGCATAGATATGCCGCATGACTCTCCCTGCTGTCAGATGCCAGCAAAAAGTTACAGAACATGAAATGTGAATTGGGGGTCCTTTTTCTGGTGACAGTGAAATGCAGGAGGATGCACATTTATGTGTTCCTGAGGTTTTTCGCAGATAGCTGAGGGTGTCTTCAGCCTGCAGCACGTTCCCTGGCACTGCCCCGAACATGGGCACCAAGAGTTGCAGCAAGAGCACCCAACTGCTGTTTGCTCCTGTAATCAGTGGTGTGGAGCAGCAGGCACAGGTGAGCAGGAGCAGTCCTGCCAGCTGTTATTAATAATTGATTATATTTCCTTGACTATGCATGTTGTTGGAAACTATAAACTTTCTTTTAAAGCTTGAGGAAGCTTGTTTTTTGTTTGTTTGTTTTGTTTTTTACGCAAAGAAACGTTGTTTCTGACATTGTACACTCCCTCTGCCACCAAGATTTAGGTCCTTGGCCTGTAGATGAAAAAGCTTTTGTGTTAGATGATCATTTTTTTCTTCAGAATCTTTGTACCCTTCACTAGAAAATAGAGCTGTGTTCACAGATAGTTCCCCTAAAACCAATGGGGAAGGATGTCAGCCTTAGAGAGTTCACAATATAGACAGATAAAATAGGGTAGAGGAACAGGTGTAGAAAGACACAACAGAACTAAAACAGAAACCCAATAGTGTTGTCTCAATCTTCTATGCTTTCAAGCTATCTTTGCAATCTTTGCATAGTCTTACTTACCACATTTGTACCTGCTTTGACATGACTAATCAAGAAATGCATGGTGATAGCGCAACTCCCCTTTTCTGCTGTACTGACAGCAAAACAAATATTGAAATCTGTCTCTTTCTTCTGTCCTCTCTTCCACTCCCTTTAAATGTTTTTCTATTTAATTCTTCTCCTGATGTATTGTCAATATCGGTATTAATTAATATAATGACTGTGTGGAGTTTTTTTGGAGTGACACACACTACGGTTCAGCATAGTATGTTTAAAGGAGATACATTTTTTTCTGCATAGACAGCTGTAATCTCATGTTTCTGATGTATTCAAATAAGTTACAGTAATAAAGGCCTGAAAGATAGAAAGCTGTAAAGAGCAATTTTAGAACAAATAACAAGGATGCCTCATTTTTAAAAACATTGGGAAATCAGAATAGTAAGTTCTCTGCTTGGCAGAGTGATCTGGCCTTGTCTGCTTTAGACCCACTGTATTGAGTGAAGGATGCAGCAAAAGGAGTCTTTCTAATTAATCTTCATGTTTATATTGGCACTTCAGCTCTTTGTAGGCCTGGATATGTGAATATAAAAGGGGGAGGTTGTACCTTAGTTAATATGTTATTTAGTAAGATTTAGCCTGATTTTTTTTTCCTTTTTTTTTTTTTTTTTTTTTTTTTTTTCTTTTTGGCAGCTTAGTTTTCATGATAGTTGCATTCACTGGTAATTTATTACAGTATTATTAAAAAAATTCACTTTGAAGAGTAAGATAATGGTTTCCTGGAGGCTTTTTTTAAAGCAAAATCTTCTAAAAGCTCCATCAGCAAGACATCAAACAGCAATAAGAAATTACACTTGACACTTGGCTTAGTTGCACATTTTTCTAACCATCTGCATATACGATCAGTTTTCTCCACTCACAATTTTTGAGATATGGTAAAATGAAAATAGCTAGCTGTTGCTTTGACCTTTTTCCCATATTTTTATGTATGATAAAATCAGCAATCAGAATACAAGTTGCAGTCCTCACCGCTGCTTCAACGTGGAAGTCCAACTGAAACAAGAGGAGACACAAAATGATGCTGCTTGTTATTTGAGCGTGATCAACACCGAAAGCGTTTTGCTGACATGGATGGTGCAGGTTAGGAAGTCTGAAAAGTTTCCTCACCTCTACCACTGAACATAGGTCAGTTAACTGTAGCTATACAGGCGAAAAAAAAAATAACACCAATAAAACCGAAAACACACCATCTTTTGCCTATATAGGAAACTAACTTGGACTAACAGAAGAATGATCACTGGCATCCCTTACCTACAAGCAGGAGGAGAGTCTTGCTTTCCTAGCTCTATCAGCAGAGACCTTTGCTGCCCTTAGACAGCCGTAGCACACTGGAAAGTACTACTAACGCTGTATTTCAGCTGCAGAGTGCGCGGTACAGGTCCACACTTCGTGTCCCTGTTTAAGAGCAACTTCGTCTCCAGCCACAGTTAGAAACGCACCTTGGAGGCCTAGGAAGGATCCTGGGAGTCTGTTTGCAGACTCCACAGGTTCTGGCTCCAAGCGGGCACTCTGGAGGTAGTTTTCAGATTGCTGGCCCCATTTCAACTGCTTTGTCTTCGCCTTGTGATTTTAGAGTAAAATTCCTCAGAGTTGATGGTGTGAGACTGGCAGCAAAGACCCACTGTCTCCTGCTCTCTATCAGGAAACCTATGAGCTGGAAAAATAGGAGTTACCTTTTCCTGGATAAAACAGACTTGCTTGCAGTGAATCACTGAAGAGGTCTGTAAACATCCTGTATCACCTGGCAGGGGAAGTGCTGGGTTACAAAAAGAAAGGGGCCAAACAGATTACTTTCTTGAACTATTTTTAGGCGCTCAGGAAGAGTGGTGAGGAAAGGTTTGTGCTTTCTAGAACTAGACAGGCGCACTCCCATCTGCCAGTGAGCTGGGATGGAGGATGCTGCACTCGGATACAGTTTGGGCTTATTCTGGACACTGCTGGTTTTCCCCATTCAAGTGAATGTGCCTAGAGACACTGTGCTGGCTCTGCCGGGTTGTTTGCTTGGGTGGGCTGTACCGTTCTTACAGGCTTCAGGGTAAACCTGAAGGTGGAATCTGTTTCCTGGGATTTCAGGATTCCAGTTTGTCTCCAGCAGGGACAGGCACTGCAGGAGCTCTGGCAGAGCCGGACTCAGGAGAAAGACAGATGAAATTTAGAATTCTATTTCTAGAAAAGATTTAAAAAACAAAACAAAGCCAAACAAAGCCATATCTGTAGCTGTGGCGGGGGCCAGAGGGTGTCCAGAAACCTGAACCCTCGCACTGAAATCGCCGCGTAGGCCGCGCCGGGCTTGTGTTACCGGAGCAGGCCCTGCAGCCAGGGCATGCAGCCTCCCTTTGCCTTAGTGAGGAGTAATATTTTATAATCCTGTAGTGCACGCGAGGTAACAAAGGGAGCTCTTACCAGCTTCTCCTGGGTTTGGCGGTTTGTTGCCTTTTTTTTTTTTCTTCCCTTGGATTATTCTTAACACCATTTTATTACCTGTGTGTGCAGACTGTTTCTTCTCAGCCAAAGCATGCCCAGAAAGGCTATGCGAGTATATCAAAGCATTGCTTTTGTAATATCCGTATGGATCAGGCGTTGTTTTTATTTTAATGAGGCTACTTATTATCATTTGTTCTCCTTCTGTATTCTAATTCTGTGCATCTGTCAAATGCTTGTATTTCAGTTCTATTTCTAGTGCCCCAAGCCAGTAATAAACATATACATGTAAATTTTATTCACAGACTTAAGACCTTGTTCCAAGCACTAGCATCAGGACTTTCTTCTTTTGCTGTATTTCATTGTGACTTGTTATTAACAGTGACTGACTGACTTTTTCAAAAATGTTTGATTTTCTTGTATATTTGACATTGTTCTGCTGTTGTTTGGTATTCTTTCATTGTATTAGGATTGCCTGACATTTATTCTAACAAGCAAGTCTCTTATTTTGCCTTGAATTTGTTTTCCTGAATTTCTAATCAAATCTTTTTTTTTTTTTTTTTTTTCAGCTTTCTTGGCTTACATTCTTGTTTTGAAAACCTTGATTTTGTGTGGGTGTGTTTTTGTTTTCTTTTTTTTTGGTTGGCTCACTGGTTGCTCTTTTTTGTTTTGTTTTGTTGTTGTCTCTGTTTTTAATAACATGCAGATATTCATTGCAATCAGCTTAGGACCTGTTTTCTCAATTTTGCTTTGACCTGTTTGTTAGGATGCCACATAATTCAGAGGACAGTTGTTCTGATTGCTGGCTCATTTCCCTTCTCTTCCCTTTGATCTGTAAAATAACTGCTTTGCAAGATGACCTTTCAGGCAGTTCTTGGTAAATAAAAATGAACTTTTCCCCAGTGAGGTTCTTGCATGGACCAGAAGGCCGAAGCTGTTGGCCTCACCTTGTCAGAGTGTTCACAGTCTGGGTTTCCTATGGAGCTGAGGCTGGAGAAGGTGATAGGTATGTGGATGTGCAGCAGCAGGAGGCATTTGACTGAGCAGCATTTTGCAGTGCACTTTGAAGAATTTTGTATACTATTAAGAAGTTCATTAAGTCTGTTCATTTTTGCAGGCCTCTGCAGGAGTGTCATGTTGTCTTTTGGACCATTGACACTTCAAACAGGACTGTTGATTGGGGAGGAAAGAGAGGGAAGGCTGTTCTCCTTTGCAGTTACTTGCTCTCACTTCTTTCTATGAAAAAATGGAACCGGTCACCTCTTTTACTCTTCTACCAGAACCCTTACCACACAAGATCATCAGTTTATTTGAAAGTTTATTTGCTTCAGCTTTGCATGCTCAGAGTGAAATTCTGCAAATTATTTCTGTAACAAATGTCAGGATAAGTTCTCTACTGACCTGTACTTCTTTGAATGCAGTTGCTAATGGAGTCACAGATTGATTTACACAGTAATAGGATTACTTAGGGTGAGTCTTTTGTATAAAGTATTACTCCAAATCTTTACAAAGTGAGTAGGATAAAAATAAATGTTAATACATCAAAAAGATCTGATAATGAGAATTTGTAAGAGTGCTAACATTAAAAAACAATAGTGAGAATTATGTTAAAGATTGATTAATTTGTTTGTGTCAGCCTTTGTTTTAGACTAGCATTAGTTACATCACTGGGTAGTGTGGCATGTGGCCTACTCTTTAATTTTGATCAATAGAGAAGCTCTGTAATCGATATTTGTGAATGGTTAATTTTAAAATATAATTTTAAATGGGCCAAGGAAGTGTTATGAGATTCTTTTTCATGTCCTACCTTTCTACTACATTTTCTTGTATGGCTTGTATGGCATATTCTGGCACAATGAAAGACTGGCTGTGCGTGATCTTGATTTGCAGAAAAGGAAGCAAGTAAATTCCTTTAAGTACCTTTGTATTGTCTTTTGTGATTTGGAAGATTATAACAACTTTCCTCTTTTTTAAATGAAAGAGATTAACAGCAGAGCACCAAGCCAAAGTTTACTTTTCCTGAGTTTGATACATTATTCAAGCCTGCGATGAACTGTGTCCTGCAGAATTCCAAGCAGCATTTCCAGTGAGGGATTCTGAACATCTTCCAGGACCAGATCTGAATAAGACCGAATGGCAAAGAGTGCCATTGGCAAAGACCGAATGGCAAAGATGGGCAAAGCTGGGAAAGACTGAAGCAAGAGGAATACATGCCCTGGAAAGGTAGCTTTCATTGTAAAGTTCCTTTTGAAGCAATATAAACAACAGCAAAGCTCTACCAGTATAATATGATTATTTGATTTCTGCTTCAGTTGTGTAAGGCTTTCAACAAATAGTAAATTAAAGCCTTTGCAACAACATCCTTAAGAAAGTGGCTGACAGCACCTGCATTTTGGTGGTACCAACGATGCTACCAGGAGGTGGAAGGAGACATGAGAGTGGCCAAAATGTATCATTTTGATACATAGACTGGATTGTGAAAGCTCAGCCTTAAGGTGCTAGTGTTCCCACTGCGGAGCAGTGACTTAGGCTTAGTGATTGTGCCTCCTTCTTGCCTTCCTAGTCTATCCCTGCAAAAGAGTCTGTAGCCATCCATTACTATCCCATGTAAGCTATCCCATCATGTCTCCATGATCACAGTCAGATCATGCCTCTGTAACTGCATACAGGTATCTAATTCCTCCTGTTTATTTCCTGTGCTGTGACAAGGTACTTCAGAGACGTATCCAAGCATGCTGATTTCCAGGAGTGAAAGAGGTTCCCTCAGTGTCGTCCTGCATTAACGTGCTTGAGGTACCCACACTTAATCCCTTCTTTGTTGACTGTGTGGTCTCTCCCCTCATTCTGTCTTTCCTAGTTTAAAGTCATGCTCACCAGGCTGGCCAGCCTCTTGGCAAAGATGCTTGTGCTCTGTTTGGTAAGGTGATTCCTATCTCTTCCAAGCAGATGTACAAGCTTACAGTTCATTATTCAAGTGTTTGAATTAATTAGAAATTTGAGATCTTTTAAGATATTTCCTGTTAAAGATGTTTCCTATTAAAGGTAAGTGTTCACATGGAAGATTTTTATATGAATCCTCAGTGTGTGAATACAAGTAAATGAGCACCCTTCTAGGAAGAAACCTTTCTGATGTGAAGGCTATATTTACCCTCAGCAAAATATGTGCAAAGTTTGTCTTTATAAACTCTTTCAGCCTTTTTTCCATATTTCAGTGCAAACAACTCCTTTGTATGCCTCTGACAGTAATACCCTTTGCTGCTCTCTCTTGCCCCCAGTCAAGAGATTTGTTGCCTGTGAAGGTGTTCTGGCCCAAGATCCTAGACTCCTCAGATGAGAAGCACAAGAGACGCCTCAGCCTCATATGTTGCCATGTCTCTGCCAGGGCAATGATAATCTTTTGATGAAAGGGATACATAGGGTTGAGTTACAACTTTGAGTACCATAGTGCAGCTCTTAGCTGAAACATTGATTTCTAACTCCTCATAAAATGATACTGGTAGTTTAACTTCAGGGCTAAACTTGGGCATAATTCTCAGTTATCTATCAGAGCAGCCTAAGGTATTAGTAAAACAAATATTGAACACACTCAGAAAAATAATATAATTAGTAGCATTATTGAATGTTAGACATTTTTATAAGCAATTAGTAAATCTAGCAATATTTCCATTACATGACATCTCAAGAATTACACTCATTTTTTTCTTTTATGTCTGTAAAATTGGAATCATTTTATTTAGGGACATGAACCAAAGTTTCAGGTCAGCAATTGGAATGGGTCTGATTTTGCTGCTAAAAAGGAGCAGAGGATTTTGCTTTCAGTATCCCTGCTTAACAGCTTGTAACTTGTCACAGCATTACTGCAGAAATAAACCACCTGCTACCAAAGGAAATGGTGGTTGAAGTATTGTATTTCTCCTCTACTCTTTTAACTGTCTACAGAAGTTCTTCTTCTACAGTCTGATTGTTACACTCGTTTTATTTTAAGTGAATGAAACATAAGTTTCCTCCTCCCCTCCGCTTCCCTTCCCTCTCCTCCCCTTTCCTCTCCTTTCTTTTCCTCATTCCAAAAAGAAGTTTTGGTTTTAGGATGGAGAGTTGGGCAGAGAGGAACCTCATGAGGTTCAACAAGGACAAGTGCAAGATGGGAAGGAATAACCCCAAGCACCAGGACAGATTAAAGGTTGAGCTGCTAGAAAGCAGCTTCATGGAGAGAAATTTGGAAGTCCTGGTTGACAACATGTTAACATGTTAACCATGAGGCAGCAATGTGCCCTCGGGGCCAAAAAGGCCAATGGGCTCCTGAGGAGGAGCGTTTCCAGCAGGTTGAGGGAGGGGATCCTGCCCCTCTGCTCAGCTCTGGTGAGGCCGCAGCTGGAGTATTGGGGGCAGTTCTGGGCTCCCCAGGACAAGAGGGACGTGGAGCTTCTAGAGAGGGTGCAGCACAGAGCCACAGAGATGATTAAGGGACTGGAGTATCTATCTTACGAGGAAAGACTAAAAGTGAGCTGGGCCTGCTTAGCCTGGAGAATGCTGAGAGAACACTTGATCAACACGTTGAAGTACCTGAGAGGTGACTGTAGGGAGGCTCTTCTCTGTTGTGGCCGGTGACGGGATGAGGGGTAAAGGGTGTAAGTTGAAACCCAGGCAGTTCCATCTCCATATGAGGAAGAACTTCTATCCTGTGAGAGTGAGCCCTGGCACAGGCTGCCCAGAGAGGCTGTGGAGGCTCCTTCTCTGGAGCTTTTCCAAACCCGCCTGGATGCCACCCTGTGCCACGTGCTCTGGGTGTCCCTGCTGAAGCAGGGGGTTTGGACTGGATGATCTGTAGAGGTCACTTCCAACCTCAGCCATTCTGTGATTGCTTGTGTGGGGCTCCCCAACAGCAGAGGGACATGGAGCTACTAGAGAGGGTCCAGTGTAGGGCTACGAAGCTGGTGAGGGAACTGGAGCATCTCTCCTGTAAGGAGAGGCTGAGGAAGCTGGGTCTGTTCAACCTGGAGGAGATAAGGCTGAGGAGGATCTTATAAGGGAAGGTGTCAGGGGAGGTGGCCAGGCTATTTTCAGTGGTGGTCAGTGATAGGACAAGAGGCAACAGCCACAAAGTGAACACCTGAACATGAGGAAGAACTTCTTTGCTCTGAGGGTAACAGAGCCCCAGAACAGGCTGCCCAGAGAGGCTGTGGAGTCTGCTTCTCTGGAAGTCTTCCAAACCTGCCTGGACGTGATCCTGTGCCACGTGCTCTAGGGACCCTGTTTGTGCAGGACGGTTGGACTAGATCTCCAGAGGTCCATTCCAACCTCAACTCCTCTGTGATTCTGTGCTTTTTACATCTGTTACATACTCAACAGATAATGTCAATCCTTTTGCCAAGGAATGTGGGATGAAAGCACTGTGCCCTCCTCCTCACACACCTGCCTTAAGACTAAGGACACGATAACCTTACTCATGTTACAGTGATGATTCATTCCAAGATGTCAACAAAGGAGTTTTTTTTAGATAGACTCTAATTTTAAAATGTTTCTGAAGTGTTCTGAAGAAAGCAAGCAGCCCCCGTTGACTCTTTCACTCCCCCGTTTGGATTTGCTACACGAAACTCGAACTCGGTCCAAGTATCAGAGCAACTTGCTGCAGCGCTACCCTTAAAAGTGTCATCTCTTACAGCTAATACGAATGACAAAAGAAAGCCTCCACCATTAACCTTAGATCGAATTGTGTATTCTTTATCCAAACTAGAGGCTCTTGGTGATCACAGTAGCAGAGTCTCTGCTGCTGTTCTGTTTAATGACTAAAATGCCTTCAAGATGGTTACAGGTTGCAGCAACCAGCACAAAGTCAGTTATGGCCAAGTGTAAATTTTGTTGTGTGGTTATTATTTCTCTGATGATTCTTAATAAATATGTAAAGCCCAAGCATTCTGCCACGCAGCACATTGTTCTTACAGTCCCTTTATCTGGTGGAACTGTTATTGTCTTACAAAAGAGCCTTATTGAACTGGCAAGTGTAAATATAGAGATGGCAAATGTAAATATAACAGAAGTATATCATGCATACTAAGGCATTTAATGTACAAAGGATGTAATTGTCAAGCTTTTAAGTTTTAGATCTGATAGCTGTCTTTGACTACAATTTCTAGGAACTGCAGCATTTTGTCATGTTTGTGAGGTCTTTATTCATATTATTCAAAAGGAAAACCCTCAATTTTATGAATATTTTCAGTGTATCTGAGATTTTTGAAAACACTGGAAACAAAGATGCACTTAATTGTTTGCAGAACTGGACACCACCCAAGTCTTCAATAATTTGTACAGCTATCAAAATCCAGGATATGAGTTTGATTCGTTTCATTTGAAATAGTCTTGGATGCCTTCCTTCCTATGAAACTTCACAGTTTTTAATATTAAAATAAGTTTTAGAACTCAAGAAGAAAGGATTTAGTAGTAGTTTTTTGCTGAGATAAATATTCTCTTGGCTTCTGAATGGATATAACGAGATGTAGCAGAAAAGGAAAACACATCTTATTGATTCAGTGTTGTTTCAGATATCAAAATCATACTCAGTGATATATGATTGTAATATCCTCTCCCTGGCTTCAGATGAATAATTATAAACTTCACCACTAAGTTTGAAATAAGGTATGGTTCTCCTTTATCTACCGATCAGTAAGCAGCAAGGAAGAGATTTTCATGTCCTCCCCTTGAAACTATTTAAATATTTTAGCTTAAGCCTCCTGACCTGATTTGTAAGGGTTCAAATCAGGAGGATTAAAATTTTCTCCTATCTGAAAAACACTTCTCTACTGCTAACTGCTTTTCAGATTCTTCCCTTATCTGCAAGGTCAGGTGAAGATATCAAGGGACTAGAGTTATGCTTTGTCTGTGAAATTGCTCAGGAAGACCTTGTAGTGCTCTCTCACATTAAAAAAATGTTCATTTCTTTTATCTTAATTTGAGCTGTGTACGCAGGCTTAGAAGAACACAGCAAGGCAACAGACTTCAGCAGCTTTAAAACTGATTGACCTTAGTTTTCTAGCTGTTTTAAATATCTAAATATCTTTGATTAGTTTTAACAGTTAGTATTTTCAGAGGATGACACTGTTCCAAAGCAGCTTCCTTTCCAATTACAACTTTTTTTTTTTTTTTTTGATTTTCATGCCCAGTGAACTGCTTGCAAGATGCATTTTATGTTTTCTTTAAGGAATACTTAAACACTGGAACGGGCTGCCCAGAGAGGTTGTGGAGTCTCCTTCTCTGGAGATCTTCAAGACCCGTTTGGATGCTGCCCT
>JAWLRI010000168.1:569635-583151 GCA_034781795.1 Crypturellus tataupa | reverse complement strand
TGTTGAACCTCATGAGGTTCCTCTCTGCCCAACTCTCCATCCTGTCCAGGTCTCTCTGAATGGCAGCACAGCCCTCGTGAGTGTCAGTCACTCCTTCCAGTTTGGTGTCATCTCCAAACTTGCTGAGGGTGCACTCTGTGCCCTCGTCCAAGTCATTGATGAACAAGTTGAGCAGCACCAGGCCCAGTACTGACCCTTGTGGGACACCACTGGCCACAGGTCTCCAACCAGACTCGACCTCATTTATCACTACCCTCTGGGCTCTGCCATCCAGCCAGTTCCCGATCCACTTCACTGTCCACTCATCCAATCCACACTTCCAGAGCTTTCCTATGAGGATGTTATGGGACACTGTGTCAAAAATCTTTCTGAAGTCAAGATAGACAATATCCACAGCTCTCCCAGTCATCACTTTGTAGAAGGCTATCAGGTTCATCAGACATGACTTCACTGTGGTGAATCCATGCTGACTTCTCCTGATCACCTTCTTTTCCTTGACATGCCTAGAGATGGTCTCTAGGATGAGCTGCTCTTCAGGGATGGAGGTGAGGCTGACCGACCTGTTTCCTGGCTCCTCCCTCTTGCCCTCTTTGCAGACTGGAGTGACACTGGATTCTTCCAGTCCTGCAGCACCTCCCCTGCTCTCCATGACATCTCCAAGATGATGGAGAGCGGCTGAGCAATACATATGCTCAGCAATAAATATGCTTTTGGTAGCTGCAGCGGCACTATTTGGAAAATGTGACCAGGTTTTCAAGTGCCAGTAACTATGCCAGTGAATAAGATAGGCCAGATTGTTATTTATTGTTGCTGTTCTTTGTATAAGGTAATCAAGTAACTGGAATGAGGGCAGAGTTTTAGCCTAGTGAAGGACTTTTGCATAAGTGAAAATAGGATTGGTAGAAAGCTTTTATATTTTCCATTAAAAAAAAAAAAAAAAAAACGATTTTGACTTATTCTGACTTTAACCCTTCAGGTCTAAAATATGCCTTCCTCACTTGAGAAAGAGTAGGAACGCCCACATCCTGAATCTCAGCCCACCGCTTAATCTGAATCCCGTCTGGTTCAAAAATCATTGTGGTAGGTTGCGTTCAATGTTTTTTTATTATTATTATTATTTTTTAATAACTCCATTAAAAACAGATGAAATGTGCAGGAGTGACACTCCTGAATGCTATGTCCTGTATTTTTAGGTATAAATATGTACTGGCACTAACAGTTCTTTCATGTATTCTGTGCCTTGCATGAAAAGAACTGTTTTGGCAGAAAGTAATGCAGGTTTCATGGCCCAGTACGTCCTTTTAAGTTTTCAAGAAAGCTATGTAGGTAAGAATCTCTGCTGTTTCTGGGGAATTTCAAAACTTCAAGATGATTTCTATTCGAAATGGAAAAAGCAAGTTGATTCTGGTTTTCTTACTGTTTCAGTTTTGTATTTGGTTTAGTGGAGATAAAACTCAAAGATTGTCTTTTTAAATTGAAAGCAATTTTGATGGGGAAATGAGTATCCTATTCTGTTTTGCAGTTAAAACATACATTGTTCCTTTTAAACCTGTAAACACCCTTCAGTGGTGGACAGTTGCTCAGCTGCTGTGGAAGCAGCTCCTCAAAAGCTTTCTTTCTGAAAAACAGCAGGAAGGAAAGGGATATAGAATTACTTTCTTTTTTTTTTTCTTCTTTTTCTTTTTTTTTCATATAATATTAGTTTGGTTTTAAGCAGTTGGTATATTTTGGGTCTTGAAAAAGTTTGGTATCTCTGTCAGAGTGCTGTGAATAAATCGCACAACAAAAAAATGCGCAATTAAACTTCAGTCATTGGTTTGTTAAAAAAATCATAGCTTTCATTTTAGTCCTAGAGAAAAAAGTATGGTAGACTAGTTCAGGTCTGGTAGTGTATGTATGTATATTTTTTTAGTGTAATAATATGCCATTTTGTCCTGAGAGACTTAGTTTTCCTCATGAACAAGTAACTTTACTGTTCTGTTTCCTGTAATTAAAAGTATGAACTGGAACACCCAATTTTTATCAATACTAAACACTATTTTTTTTTCCTTCATACTTTTCATTTTAGCTTACACCATTTCTAAATATGGAATGTCCATGTGCGTCTTGGGAATGGCAGAAGAATTTAGAGGAGAAGTTGCTGTCAATGCTTTATGGCCTAAAACAGGTGATTTATTTTTTTATGATACTAATAACTAATTTTGGGATTTTATCTTTTATGGCATGATTTATTTGGCTTTGAGTATACTTTGAGCTATATTGAAATTAATTAACGATATTGAGTAGTCCTTTTGCATAGTCTTTGCTCATCTCGCATAGGTGGTGTTTTTTGTTCAAAGATATCAGTAGATAAATGCCACTTGGACTCAGACTGGTCTTTGGCTACATTGCAACTCATTCAGCCTTTTCAGTTGGCTGAAGCCTTGTGCCTTGCTTACGCCCCCTCTCATGTGCCCTGAGTTTTGGTTTGTGCAGAATCACTAAATGCTAACATGCTTAGATTAATATGCATTGAACATCTGTCTATGTAGTAATGCTTAGCAGTCCTTGCTAGTTAGATTGTAAAGGTCTGGATGGAGCAGACATAGTGCTATGAATGGAGGGGGAAAAAATCCTGTGTGTTTTACATATTAGTACAGTAGTTTTTCATAGTACCCTCTGGCATTACCTGCTGGTCATAGGAAATCAGAATACACGCCCAGACACCACCACATTCAAAGGTTCAAGACCTTTTTCTCTATGATTATCCTACTGGATCTGTACTTTGCAATTTAGTTCCCCTTCGCCCCTGCCTTCCCATCTCACTAATTCAGCCTCTTGTTTTCTTTCACAAGGGGACACAAAATCTGGGAGAACTTGTCAAAACCATTCACAATGAGAAATTTTTCAGACAATGGACTTCATAGGCAGAAATCGTGTTTTGTAGCTGTATGCACAGTGTTTGCATATGCTGAAGCAAATGTTGGTGTTAGTGCCAACATCCAAGATCTGGCTCAAGGATGTCTATGATTACATGAATTAAACTTCATCAAAATTTGGTATTCTTATTTTAAAACTGAAAGAACAAAGAAAGAATAGCTTTCCATTTGTGTGTGTGTGTGTGTGTTTGTTTTCTTTTTTTCTTTTGTTAGTACCACTGTGTCCTTTAAAATATTTGTATGGTAAGCAAGAAGGTAACACTGCAGAAGCTTTTCTGAATGTGGCTAGCATTTGTTCCTCCTAGAAGCCTGCAGAATGGGAGGTTCTGGAGTGAAGGAAGATTCAGTTTACAAATGGCAATGTTATATTGTAATGCCTCTTTGTTCACAAAGTTCTTTCTCTGTGAGAAAGTTCACAGAGAAAGTTCTTTCTCTGTGCAGCATCTCTGTGAGATGCCGCAAATTTAAAAAGAAATGAAGCTTTCTACAAGGCCAGAAGTTCCACATGCAGAGGGAGGTCTGTGTTGCTGAATCTTTTCTTGCTCGTTCGGGTTAAATGTTAGGAACATTATATGTAAACTCTCTTGAATTTATATAAATCAGTGATGCCTCCATGACAACTATTGCTCTACCCCCAACTGTAGCAGGGGATAGTAATGTTCATTGTCTAGAAAAAAACAAAGTTTCAAAACTGTTCATGTGTGAAAGTGAGAAAGTTAACTGCTTCCATGTGATCACACACAGAGACAGAAAAGTTACAGATTTCTGTGATACCTAAAATGTGGTTGAAAAATATGAAAAAAAATCCTGCAATCTCTTATAAATGTGATTGATCTGATGGTTTTCACTTTGCTAGCATGGATGCAAATTCCTTGATATTGGTTAATCAGACTTCAGATCTGCTATTTATCATAAAATTAACCTTTGTTGAATACACCAAAATATGCTGGTAGTAAGATAACAGGAGCTCTCCACTGCCTTAAATTATAAGAGGAAGCCTAGCGAAAGGAAGAGGGGGAGACCCTATCATCAACTGTGACTGTGCATGAACAGTAAATATATGTTGGGAGCTACTAGTCATAGGATGCATGAAATGTGCTTTCTGTGTGCTTTAATTGGAAGAAAAGTGGACATTCTTTCTGTAAAATAAGTGGAAGTATGGACAGCAAGAATGCAAAGGGGAGCTATAGAGAGCTGTTTGGCTTCAATCTGTGAGCGTAGGTGCTCATTGTGCATGTGTGTAGCGGGAGAGTATCAGCTGGGGCAGGGAAGTGACAGGAGTGTGGGCCAAGCAAAGTGAACGGGTTAGTGTATCCTTAGAGCACAGAGCCTGGAAAGTGTTCGCGTCAGCTGTACCTCATGAATTTTACTAAGAGTGTGTGACTGACACAACCACTTAACTGTTAAGTTATCTTAAATATATATATATAATAAAGTGGAACAGGTAATATCCCAGAGGACGGAAACGTGGCTAATGTCTTTTTTTCCTTTGGGAAGATAGGATATACATGGGGAAATTTGTGTATTGTTTGTACTGTATGTATTTGCTATCTGTCTCAATAGGCATCCATTATAGCACATGCAGTTCTGCTGATTTTAAAGTAAGAAAGAAAATTAGATTGATCAAAACTATATGAAATCTAACCCGCATCACAGAAGAGTAAAATAAGCCTTGAAAATGAGTGGACGAGGTCCACCACTTTTTTGCACTTCTCCAGAACACACTTTGAGTAGGATCTCCGTAGCAACATTTAAGACTGGCTTTCCTCGTTCTTACTTGGAAGGCGAGTGCTGCATCAGACAGATTAACTCTGTGCAATGCCTATTCCTGCTTGTTAAAGGGTATTGTAATCATCTGTGCATCAAAGCTGCTGTCATTTTGTATGGAGAGTGAGCACTAGATGGAGGACAAAGTTTTCTTAAAATCTGCTTTATCCTTCCACCACCAGGACTTGCCAGCCTCAGCTGTAGGAAAGAATTTGTGAATCCACCCCTGAACAAAGGGGAGGGACAGAGTCTGTTGGATCTTGAACAGCAGATGGGAAGAAATCATGAAGCAAAACTGTATGATAAAACGCCAATAACATGGCAGTTGTCAGAAACCAGACCCGAACAGCCTTATTTGTGTGTGTGTGAAAGAGGATAAAAGTGAAGTAGATGCCTCAACTTGGACGTTCAAATTAAAGACTAGTTCAAATATTTAGTGCCACAATGTTAATTTATCTGTGAGGAAAAGTAAGGAAGACAATGGAACAGTTCAGTAGCTAGTGAAATTAGTTAATACCAGAACCAAAAGCGCAGGAGATCTGGAGATCAGCTTTTCTGTGGAATATTGAATAATTTATTCAAGCTTTCTCTATTCAGGTTCTCATCTTTAATTGACAGGAGACATTGCTATCTGAGGATTTATTGCAAGGTTAATATTAAGCAAGGAGACATTCAGCATGGCTGTCACATAATAAAACACCCATTGATTACTGATATCATACATTCATTCTGTTAATTTTTCGTGTCCTGAATAACCTGGAAAAAAATCCATGAGGGAAAAAGACTAGTGCAGATGCATGTACACTGATAAGAGGATGAGTGAGATGTGAATGTGTAAGAAGCCTTTAGACATTATTCTTCTTTTTGGTTCTGTAAATAGCTTTTGTTTGTCACTGGCACTTGAAAAGAATTATTTTTTGGTTGGTAGTATTTCATAGCTTTCTCTTCTATGCTTTCCTTTTCTTGTGAAAGAAAAATAACGTTGGTTTACCTGTCAGGTGAGAGATGGGAATATGTATTCATCAGTGAGTGTTTTCTTTTTCTTTCTAGCCATTTATACAGCTGCTATGGATATGCTGGGAGGAAGTGGAGTAGAAAAACAGTGCAGAAAAACTGACATCCTTGCAGATGCTGCATATTGCATTTTAACAAAACCAAAAAGTTTCACCGGAAACTTTGTTATTGATGAAGCTCTCTTGAGAGAAGAAGGAATTAAGGATTTTGATGTCTATGCAGTTGCACCAGGTAAAACATCTCTTTAAGCGGAGAAGTTCAGTTGAGTAAGGAAGGTTATTTTGGATGGCAGAGTTTTTGTGGTGGTGGTGGTGTTATTTACAGAGGTTCCTAAGTTAGTTCTGTCACAAAGTTCTTTTAATTCTTTATCTCTTTTGTCTCAAATTCAGAAAATGTATTTCTGGAAAGGGCAAACAAGTCTACTAAGGCTCTAATCATTAAGTGTCCCTTAAATAAAAACTATCTATTAAGAGGGAGGAAATGCACAATATAGAGTACACATATACATTATACATGTGTATAAATATTACTTTTTACTATTTATTAGGATGATTTCTTTTATTCTTTGTGTGTTTTCATTGCAAACGTAAGAATTCTGATTTTAAATGAACAAAAATCTAAAAAACCCAATATATGTAGCTTTGCCTTACTGCTAACCTGTCTTTCCTTCAGACTATGGTTTTATTTATTCACAAACTTGGATTTATTTTCATACAAAAAGTGGTTCTTGCTCATACAAAATTGATTCTTGCATGTGCAGTTCTATTTGACTTAGTTTGGACTTACCTTTTTTTTCCCTTCTCACTCTGCTTTAGGTCATCCTCTGTTACCTGACTTCTTCTTGGATGCTGAACCTGATGTGAATGCAATGAAACTAGAACAGCACGGTAGGAAAAGCACTGTGTATAATAGTTGGTCGTTGCCTATTGTATCTAATCATGTTTAATGTCATTTATATTTCTTTTTTTTTTTATTTTATTTTCTGGTGCTCAGACTGCAGTCAAACTAGCTTACAAAACATTTTCTCATTTGTTGTGCATAATTTATGGAAGGGTTGCAGGGTGTCTGTACCTCATGTGTAGGAAGAATATTGTCTTCCACAGGACTTTGATTTTTATATGATGAAGGTTCTGTGCCCTGTTTAAAAAAATCCTTATTTGGTACTGCCACAGTTTCCTGGAGAAAAAAAAATGCTGAGTAGCAAAAAACATATTTTGCAGAATGTCATATGATGTGTCTGATCAAAAAAAAAAAAAATGAAGCAGAGCACCCACTGCTGCCTAGATGAAACAAACAGTTTACACAAATGTCTTATAGGTGAAATAGAAAAATCTTCAGAAAATCATTAGTTTTGGTGTTTTGAAAGCTGTAGTTTGAATGTTAGAAGGCAAATAAGAATTCTGTATAGTTTTTACAGGAGTGCCAAATTACATACAACAGAAACATAGAAGGAGGCTGTATTCGAACAGATTACCTATCTTAAGTATTAGAACATTATGTATTACCTGGACAATTGCAAATACACTTTCTGAGCAGATATTTCTCTTTCAGAAAGAAAAATATTTTGCATTTTACAGAGAAAATAATTTATTTCTTGTAGGTGCTTCCCCAGTATTCAAAGAGGAGAAGAAATCAAGTCGACCTATACATGAAGGACCAGATGGAGCTAAGGTTAATTTAGAAACTGCTTCAGCCAAGCCACTGGGTCCTGTTGGGGAAACATTTAAATTTATCCAGGGAGCAATAACTGAAGAGTTTGTGAAGGCTATTCAGGGCGTCTTCATGTTTGAATTATCTGGTAAGACTTTTATTTTTTAAATCTTCACATGCTTACATTTATAGCAAAATACATTTGACATTTTCATATAGAAACAATCATCTTTAAAGCTAATTGAGAAATGAAACAGCTTTTGTCACACTCCGTGTACTGCTACTTTACAGGACCAACTTCAGAGAAGGTAGGAATTGCTGCTCCTGCCTTTGAGTTGTTCTGCACATGTCCCCTGATACGTGGGGTGGATACAGGGCATCCGCAAAAGACTGTCTTTGCTATATAGAAAGTTTGGGAAAGGTGCTAATTTCTTGCAAAGCACCTTCAGGGTGAATAGCACATGTTAATTATGCCAAATGGAAAAGAAAATAGCCGTCTTTCCTGCACAGTCATATGTTCTCACTGTTCTGTTCAGGTGATGATGGAGGCACTTGGTACATCGACCTGAAAAATAAAGGTGGGGGCGCTGGCTTGGGCAAGCCCCCGGTGAAGGCTGATGTAGTTATGAGCATGTCAAGTGCCGACTTTGTGAGGATGTTCACAGGTGAGTGGCAAATACGTCGAACACGGAGGATGCAGTTACTTGTGCCTAGAAGTCATTCTCCTGACTGATTAATTGACTGCCTCCCTCCATTCTGTGGTTCTGTCCTGGCATGAGATTTGGGCTTTTTGTGGCTGAAGTGGAAGTAGAATGTGAGCCCTTTAATCTTTCTTAACTCTTACATCTCAGAATAAAAAGAGGATTCAAGTTTTTACTGTTCTACTATGTAGCTATAATTATTTTTGTAGTGAGTGCAGCATCAGAAGGTGTTCAGTCAGGCTGTTGAGCTTTTTCCCACCCGTCTCTGAGTATTTGCCCTGCCTATTCTGAATATGCATACTGCTTCCAAAGGGTGCTCAAAGCACTTGCTTTATTCAGATACAGTGATAAAGCAAACAGCAAAGTGTTTCATTTTTGCATTCATGCCTTAAATCTTTGTTTTCGTTATTGAAATAACAATCTCCTTTCACGTCCCCACATTTTAATTCCTGCTAATAAAACTAATAAATAAGATGTGATTGTTATGGAACTTTGTAGCAAAATAAGCTGGTTTGTTTCTTTTCTCCTTCTCCCCAAGACCTAAGTCATATGATCTTGGCTCAGTTGAGATCATTTGTAATCTAATCTTCAGTTAAGTAGTAGCATATAAAAGCTGATGCAATTTGAAACAAATTCACCAAGAGTACCAATTCTGGAAAATACTTCAATGGTGAAAAGGGTAGGATGTCCTCCTTTCTTTAATGTTAGGTGACTAAATCATAATTCTAATTTTGAGGTTTATCACGATTGAAAACATTTGAATAGCTCCTCTAGCAAAACTTAAAAAAAAAAAAAAAGTCAGAAGATATAGATTAATCATGATAAAGGAAGCTGTAAGTTTAACAGTAATGAAGTCTTCAAAAAACCTCTTAAAGTGGTGTAGAAAGGCAAATTCTACTTCAGCCTCATCCCTTTCAGCAAAGCCTTTCAATCCATTTTTATATCAATTCAGAGATATATGGAAATACTGGGGGTGAGGGAAGTGAAATTTACCCAAAGAGCAGAATCACAGAATCATAGAATCATTAAGGTTGGAAGGGACTTTCAGAGATCATCTAGTCCAACCCCCCTGCACACACACGGTCTCCTAGAGCAACCAAGCGGGTTTTGAAGATCTCCAGAGAGGAGATTCTACAACCTTTCTGGGCAGCCTGTTCCAGTGATGTATCACCCTCACAGTCAATATTTTTTTCCTTAAGTTCCTGTGGAAGTAGATAGTTTGTAGTTTGTGGATAAAAATATCAAATTTCTATCAAAGAGGAATGTTTAAAGAATGAGTAGATTTTATTGTAATGATATCACTATTCCCTGTGTGACTACTTCCTGATGAATTTATTTCCTCTTTTTAGGTAAACTAAAGCCAACCATGGCCTTCATGTCAGGAAAATTAAGGATCAGTGGTAACATGGCATTAGCAATGAGGCTGGAAAAGGTGTTGGTACAGCTCAACTCCAAGCTGTAAGGAGAAAGGCTTACTAGTAGAAGATTGGCCTTTCAAATAAAACCACAGTGCTGTTTGAAATGATAATTCTTCCTTTGATACAGTGTAACAAATATAGATAAAATGTGAATTTTTATAGAAAAAAGTAACTCACTGATTAATACAAGATGTTTGTATGTGGTTATACAAATTTCTTCTCCAAAATATGCCTGCTAGTCTGGAGATACTTCATTTCTTTTACTCTTCCTCAGGACCTTTTTGAATCGTGGTTGTTACCTTTGTAATGAGGGGCGTCTGAGGGGGATTTTTTTTTCGATTGCTCAGATGACCCATAAAAAAAAAAAAAAAAAGAAAATCAGCAAATGTCAGTTTGCTGATGGGCCTATGTAAGTGCCATGAAGAAAGTTCTGTGCTCGCTTGGAAACTGAAGCAATATTGTCACTTTAGGGAGACTAACTCCCTGTATTAAAAGACCACCTCAATATTTTTTTTTGCTTGCCTGGTTATTGTAGCTCTGGATTGCACTGTGTTGTGCTGCAGAGACATACCCTGGGTGATACACAAGCATTCTCTCTGCAAGGGCTGTGTGCTTTCTGCCACATGTACTCAAAGGGCAGCGAAGTACTGAAAAGACATAAGAATGGGCTGGGAAATTTTAATTAATGCATCATGTAGCCTCGCATGTTAATGTGATTATTCTAGCAACATAGCATTTCCTATGCTGTCAGTATTATAAACTGAATTTAAGATGAACGTTTCAGCCAAATTTAGTATGCCCAGAAAAACTCTCAGATTATGTTGTTAGGTATTGAAATGTTTTTAATGTTTCAGTCACTTAGTTGTGTTTTTAAAAGGAGTATTTTAAACATACAAAAACTTTTTTTTGTGATATGGTGAAGTAACAGCACCGTTTGTCAAGGTGCATGTTTATTAACAGTAAAGAAAATAATATCTTGCAATGCATAGGACTGAACTATCGAGAGACCTGTGTTTCATTCTTATTTCTGACCCTGGCCTGCTAGGTGATCTTGGATAATGGTCTTTGCCTCACTCTCTATCTAAAAAAGATGTTTGTGCCTCTTTCTAAAATGCACTTTTAGTAAAAGCCATACTTAAGCCTTGAGTAGTACTGTAATACTAAATGAGCAACATTTTGTTTTTCTTTATAACTTTCTATAATAATTAAAAATATCCTAAAATTCTGATGTTTCAAGTTTTTTTTTTCATTTTTTCCGCTGTTACTGAGTGTGTTTTGCTACTGTGAGCAGTAGGACTCATAGAACCTGCTTTCTTACAGTGTTGTCTTGTGTTTGAGTTAGCTGGTATCTTAAGATGCAAGTTTTGATGGAAAGTTTTCACAGGCCCACGGCACACGTAATAGCCTTCTGGTCTACTGTAAGAATTGAATTCAACATTAACTAGAGAGAAGAAAAGGAGAAGATGAAGCATCCAATCAATACCTAGTCTATCCTGTAACCTAAAGGCAAGGTGTATCTGCTTTGCTGAGTGGGCCTGTTGTGAATGCTGCATTTCTTGTGTGTTGAGTTTACAGCTCTTGCAAAAAACATGTCTGTCATTGTCATTTATTGGTGTCATTTATCTGTCTCCTTCTAAATGGGACAGATCCAGAGTGGCACCAAGCTGTTACAGACGGGCCGTTGTGTTTTTCCCTTGGTGGTGCATCAGTACTGCTGCTTCCACCGTTGCTCACTGTGCTGCCTGGGAACCGCAGGCTGATGCCACGGCGGTGAGCAGGGCAGGGACTGCTGTGTCCAGTACTCTGACCGTTATAAGGTAGCAAGAAAAAGGAAACACGGATCATTTGGGCCTCTGCTTTTCAATGGAGTGTGTTGACACTCTGATCCTGCCCTCATGTGCATCTGCAGGCAGCCTCGCTGTGGAAGTGAGTAAGTCCTGCTGCCTTCCGTGCCCTGGTCCTTCACCCTCAGAGCCCTTTGGATAACTGGAGTCCTTTGGACAAGCTGTGGGTTGGGTACTTTGGGAATTGGTGATGCTGTATATTATGAATATTTATCTTTTCATACCGAACTTCACATTATGCCAATCCTGGACCTTCTGCTGTAAACAGAGGCAGGGCTATGATACATGCCAGGCACCTTTGCCTTCTTAGGACAGGAATGACACTGGGTGCTGTATGGAAATTACTGTGGGTATTTGGATTCCACAAAGGGTTTCCATGTGAAGGCAGAAAATGTGTTTCTTTTTAAATGCTCAATTTACTTCACACCTTTTTTTTTCCCTAATACTAAACCAACTGTGGTTCTTCTGTATACCTGAGTAACTGCAGAGAATCTTACAGCTTCTCTGGACGATAGCTTCATTCAGTTGATGAATGAAGAAGATAGCTCCAGTACCTCCCTAAAGTACAGATACTATATGCCTCATTACAGAGTGGTTGAGGTTGGCAGGGACTTCTAGAGGTCATCCAGTCCAACCCCCTGCTCCAGCAGGGACACCCAGAGCACGGGGCACAGGGTGGCATCCAGGCAGGTTGGGAAGATCTCCAGAGAAGGAGACTCCATAAGGAGCCTCTCTGGGCAGCCTGTGCCAGGGCTCTGGCACCCTCACAGGAAAGAAAATTTACTTCTTGTTCTTGCTCGCTTTGTGGCTGTTGCCATTTGTCCTGTTGCCACCACTGAAAAGATTCTGACCCCATCCCCTTGACACCGTCCCTTTAGGTATTTGTACTGATTTGTCAGCCTTCCTTTCTCCAGTCTGAACAGCCCCAGCTATCTCAGTGTCTCCTATAGAGAGATGCTCCAGCCCCATCATCATCTTGGTAGCTCCACGCTGGATTCTCTCCAGTGTCTCCATGTCTGTGCAGGTGCCACCTCACCAGGTCTGAGGGCAGGATCACCTCCCTCCCCCTGCATGACAGTGTCCTGCCTCACGCACCCCAGGATGCCGTAGGCCTCCTTGGCCACCAGTGCTGCTGGCTCGTGGTCGACCTGGTGCCCACCAGGCTGCGCAGGTGCCTCTGTGCAGAACTGCTTGGCAGCAGGTCAGGCCCAGCCGGTGCTGCCCTGTGGGACTGTTCCCCCCTCAGCGCGGGACTCTGCGCTTTGTTATCGTCGTGAACAGGATCAAATTCTCATCGTACTGCTAAGCAAGCGTCAGCTCGTGGCCAGCGCACAAGGCCTGTCGCTGCTCGTTTAGCTCTGCTGCAGTTTCATGGCTGCTTGTGTGTGTTTTTGCTGTCGTTTTTCACAACTGGAGCCGGACTTTCCCGTCTCCCCCTCCAGCGCCAGGAGAGGGAGCAGTCACAGCGCGGACCTGGCTCTGCTTCCCCGCGCGCTCTGGTAGGAGCTCGGACGGCTCCGCTCCGCTTTCGCCGCCCGCAGCAGCCGCAGCGCACAGCAGCACAGCACTGGCCTACAGTGGGCCCAATGGAGGACAGGACTTGCTCCGGATCCACCTTTCCTCCCTTCTGTTTCCTCCTTATGGATGCTTATGGATAACCTAACAACAACAGCCCGCACATCTCTGTCTGCGCTTCACAGCTCCTTGCCCGTCTTCTCCTGTGATGCGGGGGCAAAAGGACTTGGCTTCCCTACTGCCCCACCAAAAAGTCACGAAAATATCATATATTTCAAGGGCAAGAAGTGCATGCTTCAAGAGTACCAAAGGGCGTATATGTCTCAGGACATAAAACTCTTAACAGGGTTGTGGGGTTTTTTTTGTACTTCTCCAGCACCCCTGGAATAATAAAAAATAATTTCTATTATTTTTGATTGGAGGAAATGCAGTGTGAAGTTTTATTTGAATCTGAGAAGGTTTTCTGTACTGCACAGTAGGGTAGGCTTTCTTGAATTGTCTTTTTTTGTACTTTTTCTGTGTGTGGAGTTCTGTAAATTCTGAATTTTTTATGTCTATTTCAAAAAGAACAGCTGTTATCTTCTAAGGTTCATTATATACCATACGCCTTCAGAGAGTATGTTTAGAAATTTCCAAAATCTATATGAAAGGCATGACATGTTGTTGTAATGTTTAAATATAGTTCAGAA